>CAIGRN010164244.1:0-22344 GCA_903798345.1 Fraxinus anomala | reverse complement strand
CAATATGAGTAAATTCTTGAGAACTGATAATAGCCTAGAATTTTGTAACACTGGATTTGATAATATGTGCAAAGAGAACTGAATAACAAGGTATAAGATTGTTTCTTATACTCCATAGCAAAACAGGGTAGCCAAAAGGATTGATAGAACTATACTTGATAAAGTGCGATGCATGATGTTAAGTTCTGATGTCCTAAAGTCATTTTGGGCCGAAGTTGTTGTGACTGCTTGTTATTTGATTAATTTGACTTCATATATTGCATCAAATGGTAATACTCCTCATGAAAAATGGTCAGTAAGCTAAGTGATTATTTTGTGTTTAGCACTTTTCGCTGTGCTGCATTTTCTCATTAGAGTAAGAGAAAGTTTGAACCTAGAACAAGAAAATGTGTTTTTTTAGNGCTAAGTGATTATTTTGTGTTTAGCACTTTTCGCTGTGCTGCATTTTCTCATTAGAGTAAGAGAAAGTTTGAACCTAGAACAAGAAAATGTGTTTTTTTAGGTTACCTCGAAGGTGTCAAGGGATACAAGTTATGAGATAGAAGGCAAAAGGGGGTTAATATCATTGTGAGTAGAGATGTCAAGTTTAACGATAGTGAAATGCCTTATCTTACGACTGATCTGAACATGTAAATGCAGAAGAGCAAGGTAAGGAGAGAGATCAATTGAAGGTGAAGTTAGGAAGACTTAACACATCTATCCATGCCACCTCTAATGAGATGGAGATTCAAGTTCAGCAACCTGAAGTGAAAAATGGAGAAAAAGTAGTGATAGAAAAATATCCCGAGGAAGAAAATTCCTTAGCAGACTATAACTTAACTAGGGATTGAGATAAAAGACAAACGGAAGAGCCTAGAAGATTCAGATATGAATCTAAGTTAACTTTTGATCACACTAGCTAAAAGGAGCTAGTTGATAGAGAGCCAAAAACTATTGAGGATGCGATGAAAAATAAACAATCAGAAGAGTGGTTTAGGACAATGAGAGAGAAAATGAGTTCCTTATAAAAGAATCAAACTTGAAAATTAGTACCTAGACCTAAGAATTAACCTACCGTTGATTGTAAGTGGATTTTTAAGGTTAAGAAAGGTATTGGTGCATTTGAACTCCTAAGGTTTAAAGTTAAGTTAGTGACTAAGGGATACAAATAAAAGGAGGGTATTAATTATAATGAAATTTTTTTACCAGTTGTTAAATACACTACTATTAGGGTCAAGCTTGCATTGGTTGCACATTTTGACTGGGAATTTGAACAACTTGACGTAAAAATTGATTTTTTATATGGTAAACTTGATGAACAAATCTTTATGAATCAACCAAAATGTTTTAAAAACAAAATAAAACCTAATCATGTACGTTTTCTTAAAAGGTCTTCATATGGCTGAAAGTAGTCACTAGACAGTGTCGTAAAAGATTTGATTTACAGTATAGGTTTTCAAAGAAATTAGTTTGATCATTGCATGTATTTTCAATATGATGATGCTAATAATGACTATGTATTTTTATTGCTTCATGTGGATGATATGCTCTTAGTTGGTTCATAACCTAAGTGAATAAGTAAGATAAAAACAAAGTTGAGTGGCAGATTTGACATGAAAGATCTAGGTAAAGTTGAGAAAATTCTAGGTATGAAAATTGAAAGAGACGTGTTAAATTTTGCATTGTTTTTACATCAATCTCCTTATATTTCAAATGTGTAGAAAAAATTTAACATGCATGATTGCAGACCTGTTACATTACATTTAGCTAATAATTTTGTGTTATCTAAAATCAAGCTCCATGTAATGAAAATCTTCATACATTTCTAGAGTGCTAAAGAAATTTGGCATGCATGATTGCAAACCTGTTACATTACCTTTGGCTACTCATTTTGCACTATCTAAATATCAAGCTCCATGTAATGAAAATGAAATAGATTACATGAGTAAGATTCTATATTCTAATGCGATTGGATCAATTATGTATTTGATGGTTTGCACTAGACCGAATTTAACTTTTGTTATTAGTACTCTTAGTAGGTACATGTCTAATCCAGATCCCAAGCATTGGGAAGCCTTGAGTTGGTTGTTAAGTATTTGAAGGGGACTAGTGATGTAGGTCTAAAATTTGGTGTTAGCAAAGGAGTGAAATTGAAAGGTTTTGTAGATGTGGACTATATATGAGATATGAATAATAGAAAATCAACTTCCTCCTATGTGTTTACTTTATCTAATTCTTGCGTTAGTTGAAAATCACAATTACAACTCAGTTGCATTATCCACGACATAATCTGAATATATTACTACTAGTGAAGCAATTAAAGAAGCTTTGTGGCTTAGGGGGTTTGCTTCATTAACCTTGTGTTTTGAATGATTATGTAGTCATATATTCAGATAATCAATCTTCAATACATCTATGCAAAATTTTTATTTTTCACGAACCCACCAAGCACATTAATGTTATATTTCATTGGAAATATTGTATCACAAGAGTTGATAAAACTTGTAAATGTACATAAACTATAATCACTCAGACAGAGACACTAAGGTATTGTCATTAATGAAATTTAGAAGTTACAAGGATCTTCTAAACATTGGTAGAGGTAAATAATTTTCAATTTTATATGTTCTCCCTTTGGTATTGTCACTAATGAGTGATAATTTTTTTTTTTTTAGAGGTCATTTGACATCAAAGTGAAGGTTTATTGGGCAAATTGTTGTTAAACGACCTCCCTGTCGATGATATTAAATCGCATATTAAAGAATCAGCTGTAGCTACAATTAACTGAATTAAAATATCGACATCTCAATAAAATGACTCGACCCTAAAACCATTTAGGGCCATTGGAAGGTAATAATAATTAGAGTTGATTATGGTCTGTCCCTTTACTTCTTGGACGGCTTATTAGTGTCGACCCATTTACTTGGTCTATCTATCAATTTTGGGCTTGGCCCATTAATATACCTAATGTTTCCTATATATTGTTGCCTCAGCTTTGTCCTATGCGGGTGTTATTTGCTATGACCTTATTCTTGAGAAAACGGCTCATTTGCTTTATACTTCCTTACCGTGTCTTCTCCAATCAGTCTTACCTTTGTGGCTGCAATTACGCCTCCATTTGTGTTCTTTTGTAGGTATAACCAAATCAATCGAAGTTTCAGAATAGTTGTAGGCTTTGGGTCGAGATTTGAGGGTGTCGATTGGTTGGATTGATACTGAGCCCGGAAAAACACCTTTGTGCGACCAACCTCCCGCTACACCCTTTAGACATATCAGTAAAATACAACGGATAAAACTTTTAAGCCTCCAATTGGCAAATTTATAAAACAATTTATAATGGAAGCCATGAAACATGTAAATAATAAATGAATAGTTATGAATACATGGTTCAACTTAATATTTGATTTTGACTCAATTTATAAATTGTATCCAAACGTTTGTAAATATTCTATTATCAACCTTTACCGAACAAGTTATTAATAGTGAGGTGGAAATTGAGTAAACAAAACACCATAGAACCCAATGTCATTCATGCTATACAATACACAACCTTTTGGCTACTAATATTATCAGCTGTGTACCTTCATAGGAGTCAACAATGACTCAAAATCCTAATGCTTACCGCCGATACTGAGCAAGTTCTTCAATGGGATATTCACGTTCGAACCCAAGATAACAATCTGAAACCAGAATCAGCTTCATACCCTGAAAAATGATAAACTCACAATTGTAAGCAGAAATGTAAAACATTCGAAACAAATAACAGAATCGCACTTGATTAGGAGATGGAATCAGTTAATCACCAAGGAGGTTTGAATAGGATCACAAACTTAAACAGGCTGATAGTAGAGAAATGTTTACATGCATAGATATGAAGCAAGCAAGCTGACCAAAGAGCATAAGTTCTACTTTTAGTGAAAATGCTCATTCATTGGTCGTAAATTTGGGGGGGGGGGGGGGGGGTGGTCTACGTAAAATAAGATGGTTTATTGTCTTAAACAACCTCATCTAGCAGCTTAAGCTATTAAAGAGAACATTTATTTTATTTTGTCCTCAACGTGCTCCCTTCACGTGCAGGGTAAAAACCTAATGTGCACAATTTAAATAAGTGGACAGCAGAGAAACTTGAACTCAGGATCCAATAGCATGCTGAACTACCAAAGTCAAAAAGCTTAAGCTATTAGAGATTGGACCTATTTATTAGTTTTTATTTTGTCTAGAACATATTGGTTCTATATATTGGTTCTGTTTATACTTCTGTCCATCGAGAAAAAGGCGAAGGCAAAACATACATGATTACTTTGAAGAATGAGAATGCTGACCTGGAAATTGTTTACAGTTGATGGTATATCCATGTGCATCTGCAAAATGTCGGGGAAAGAAACTCTCTTCAAAGCATATAGTTCAGCAGTAGAGGTGTTTCCAAGGATCAACCACCAAGCTTCGTCTTTTACCTGAAAACGACAGTGTCAGCTTTCTTTCATGCTAAAAGAACAAATTAGCAAAATATTAGACATTTAACCTTTGGGAAACGAGGAACAAAAGCTCTCAATGTTCTCCTGGTGCCATTTTTCTTTTCCAATCTAATGTTCAGACTCATACACTGTTCATCACCAGCATTTCGTCTCTGGAGCTTCAACCACGCTTGAATACGAGGAAAATGCTGCAGATCCTGTGAATGAGAAAAAGTGAAGTGAAAATATCAGATTTATGAAGGACAGCAAGAGAGGAAATATGAACAAGTAGACAGCTTCATGACAATGGGTCCCTCTGTCTCGTGAGTTGTGACCCATTGTCCTGGATCTCAAGTTTTTTCAGGAATGGAACCAACTAGATCCATCATTCAAGAATCAAGATAAAATGTTTAGTAAGAATTTCTTAATTCCTCGTTTCAAGATCATGTCATTGATCTTACACTCCTGAAAAAAGAATCTTCCAAGTCCAGATGTGCGGTTAGAATAGGTCCTATAGTTTTCTATTTGTAGTAATATAAACAATTAACAAGCTCAGAAGGAAAAAGGATTACATAAGACTGAATGGGGAGACTAAAGGATACAAACGCAAATAAAGGAAGCACATAAATTATTTCACTAATCAAGCAATTAATTATTACTATTCCAATTTGAATATAGTACGTCTCTCTAAGCACTGTTAAGGTATCGTTTAGCTTTCCAATTTCATACGCCATGAAACAGAAAATTAGTACATAATTTTTTCCAGAGAGCTACAAAAAGACGCATAATTATATCCTGCTGGAAGACAGTTACGATACAGAGACTTGAAATCGTGGACAAAAATATTAAAGCAGAAACCCACACCTCATATAATCTGGAAGAAACAGAACTTCTAGTGATATCCTGCAAAGATGTCAGGGGAAGATCCAACAATTGCAAGACATTTGAGATTCCTTTCTGATTCAATGAATTAATGAGATCATCTGTCATGCAGGGCAACATCCGTAGGGGAGAACCTCTGTCATACCATAAACCCTGCAAATAAAATAAAGGAAACTTATCCCAGAGAAAATATGTACACAGGTAAAAAGGAAAATCCAACTAGTTTTCAAGCTAAAATTTTAGACCTAGTAGCTTGAATCTTGCATATCAGTGTATAATGTCTACAATTTGCAAGGAATATTTGAAGCTAGTGAGAGCCAGAGGATTACCTGCATCACCATTTGCAATAGACGCATACAAGTGATGCTACTAGAGAGCCATCCGCTGTTAGCGCATACATCTATCATGGCCTGGATAATACGGATACTTTGATCCAATACTGATTTCAAGTCGGTGACATAATCAGTGATTGGTAGCTCAATTTGGGAAAAATGTGCCTGTATTCCCATGCAAACAAATGTTTAAAAAGAACATAATATTAAAACTAAGAAGGAACCAAAATTCATAATATACTAAGTAAAAAATCCTCATCTATCAGATCTGCAAACCATATCCGTAACACAGCACTGAAATTTTCCTTTTCCATTTTGGGTGGGGTGCGGGGTAGACAAGGACAGCACCCACCTGAAAAAGAAGATTTGCTTTCACGTGTGGATCATCAAGAAGATTCTTGTCCACCAGAAGGGGAACCTTGTTGGACAAGTCAGCATTGTAATTTTCCTACAGACCAAACAAAGGCCAATATTAATGTATTGGAATTAGCTTCTGACAACTGTTGTATGTAATAGAAGAATAAATAACTATATCCAGTAAGGAAAATAATATTCATGAAGTAATCTCCTAATAGGCTTTGTTCATCACTGAAGTTTAAAAAGTTCATCTGCTCACTATATTGAATGAAACATATTCGCTGATAATAAAGAGGTAATATTCATATTTCATAGGTAGTTGATTCTACAAATCATTGATATTTCTCTTCATAAGAGAAATGTTGTCCTTTGATCCAATATTGATGTGACAACCTCAGCTTTGTCATGGAGCAGCCAAAATTTCAATAATTGAATCAAGAATTAATTGTCCAATTTCATGAATTAGGCAATGCTTTGCAATTTCACACAAATGCATTTATCAAGTCAAACAAGAAGAAACAATGGGCAAACACATTCAGGCATGATATCAGCACAATAATCTCACAAATATCAAACCAAGGGAATGGAATAGATAAAGCATACAAATTCATTGCTGTGGAAGATTAATAATGTATTAATCATAAACTTCAATGTAAAGTTCATCACTATGGAAGATTAAATTAGGACTTACTTCATTATGCCGTACAGGAAGCTCATCATATTCAGAAGCACCAGACAATATGTGGAGGAAAACCTATGGCAAGGATACAGGAATACAGCAATAACCAATAAATATATATATCTATAGCTTTGAAAAAAGAATGAAGTTAAATCAATTTTCTATTGGAACTTCACTAACTTCAAGTGATGTATCTGCTCCTATATTGGAACCAAACATTGATACAGTTGTGTATTTTAGATAATATTGAGCTGCTATTGAACCCAACATCATGGGCTCGACCCTGTCTTCAGTAATCTTGATGCAACCACTGTCTTCCAGATCCTCAAACGTGCTTAGCACTAAGCTGTTAAATAATATATTTTAGGAGATGCGGATTGTAAATATAAAAGAATAATGTACTCCAACCAGAGCTCTTCAAATTTACAGTGATGCTACCTTGACAAGTAAGAACTTAGAGTTCCAGGATCTTTATCCTCTAATCCATAATAAGATGGATTAACCATCTGTAAGATGAAAAATCAACACCGTCAGTCAACAGGAAAAGAGGGTTATGCTACAAGCATTCAATCACATTCATATTGCAGATATCCCTCAATAATCAAGACCTTCACAATCACACACACACACACACACTAAAAAAAAAAAAAAAAGAGGCAAAGAACAAATCCTTTGGTCTGACTCTATTATGGGCATTTCAACAGGTCTTCCATCTAGCAGATAAGGCATATCTTGTCCAGGCAAAATTTTCTATTTTTGTTTTTGATGTTTGTGCACCATTACATCTTTTAGAAACAATGCACCACACAAAGATGAACTCATGCAAAGCCATGCAATTAATGGCTAAAGGTGATTTCTATTGTACAGTACAAGACATCAAATTTAGCATATCCTAAACCTATGCCCAGGTTCTTATTCAACTATTTCACAATAACCAGAAATGTACCAATCTGCGGAACAAATACGTCCAGGTGAGATAATATATTGCATCCTCTTTATGACAAATTGTTCCAGAAACTATCTCAGCATTGATATGATCCTGCAACTTCTCTCTTAGGCTACTTTCAACTGGAAATGGCTCATAGAGAAACTGTAAAAGAAGAAAATAATTTATTGCATTTAATACGTAACAGTAAAAGAAGCCATAAAATAATATCACATAATTATAATAATCTCCAGACCTTTTTATAGAAGCTCTTTTTTGGTTCATGAACGAGAATAACAGCTTTACCGTGTTGATCATATTGTGGTCTCCCTGCTCTGCCCATCATTTGCAAAATATCTGTGATTGGAAAATCAACATACCTCTTTGCTTTTCCATCATAATATTCTGTTCCCTGAATAAAAATATACAGACAAAAGGCAGGAGGATTACTAGCATGAGCAATGAAAAAATGCTGGTCCACTTCATTTGATAAAAGTTACGTAAAAAGTATATCATAATTCCTGTGACCCATATAGAATACTTGCCTGCTCATCTTTACTTTTACGGCCACGGACACAAATTACCCCTTCGATTAATCACAATTTCTTCCTCTAGATTTTTATAGATTTTATTGGAGTGTTTTTTGTCTTCGTAGGCAATCAAACTTGTGGGGGAATGTAAAGTAGGAAAGTGCAATATGAGAAACATCAGAAGCTGTACAGCATTTGAACAATTTTAATTTCACCCCTTCAAGATTTCGCGAAGAATAGTGTAACAACTACAGTTTGCAAGATATTTCCTATTCTAGGGGTTAATAGCTGTTTAAGACTAGTTAGAGACTATTTCAGGAAGTCTTCAATTTAGTCAAAAATTGTAAATAGGCTATCAAGCTTTTGTAGAATTGATCTAGGAAATTGTGTTTGTTCATTTTCTTGGATTATCTTTGTGTATAAAAATGTAGGCTCTATTGTGAAAAATATATAAAATCGGATTCTAAACCATCCAATCCTCCACATAAAACTCCGCAAACAACTCCAGCCTCCAAAAAGTTAATAATAATCTAGATAACCCTAATCTTCAAATCACCCTAGAAGAGATCAACAGCCTCAATTTTCTAAATGGATGATGTTAAGATTTGTGCTTTCATCTTAAAAGGCCAACATTATTAATAGGAGTAGTTCAAATTCTTATAAATAGGTCTATATTTTCATCATTATTCGAAATGAGATTTTATCCCATAACATGCCCCCACAAGATGGTAGCTCGTTTGAGCAGATCAATCTTGAAATTCGTGTGCTCAATTTTTTTGAGTCTTAATCGGATCAAATCGCTCGTTGGAGCTTAATGGGCTCTGATACCATGAAATGGATATTGAATTGACTTCCAAATGTGAAAGTTGTGAATTTGCAAAACATCAGTGTGCATCATTTCCTAAGTCCATGTACAAACCGTCTACACCATTCACCATGATTCAAAGTGATTTATTGGGGACCTTCCCATAACCCTAATCGTACTTACACAAAATGGTTTGTCACATTCATTGACGATCACACCCGAGTTTGTTGGGTTTACCTACTAAAGAAAAAAACCGATGTTCAATCTGTATTTATAAACTTTCACTCTTATGATTCAAAATCAATTCCAAACACAACTTAAAATTCACAGAACTGATAATGGCACTGAATACTTCAATAACACTTTGCATGACTACCTAACGAAACATGGAATAGTCCACCAAAGTTCTTGTGTCCACACTCCCCCAACAAAATGGGATTGCTGAACGCAAAAATAGACATTTACTCGAAGTTGCTCGTGCCTTAATGTTTACTGCAAACATGCCAAAAAAATTTTGGGGAGATGCAATTCTGACATCTACATACCTCATCAACCGCATGCCTAGCCATACTCTCTCGTTTGACTCACCTATACAGCAATTCCACAAACATTTTCCGACTTCTCGTCTTAACTCAAACCTACCTCTAAAAGTATTAGGTAAGTACACCTTTGTACACGTACACTCCCATCATCGGAACAAACTTGAGCCATGTGCAATCAAGTGTGTATTCATTGGGTACTCACCAACTAAAAAAGGCTATAAATGTTATGATCCATCCACCAACAAACTCGTTGTCAGCCTTGATGTCACCTTCTTCGAAAACACGCCTTACTTCCAAAACCTTCTCTTCAGGGGGAGATTAAGTAAAGATCGGTTCTTGGAACATGAACAAGAATATTTAGATGTTAATCTATCCCCACCTGACCCATATCCAGAATATGTCACCTTACCTTCTACTATGCCATATATAGAGGAAAACTTGACTTCAGGGAGAGATGTCGGAAAACAAAGCGACAAGGAGATTCTAGTTTACTCAAGGAAGCCTAAATCAAAGTATAAGGAAACTCTCACACCTAGGCACCAAAAGAGTCGGAACCGGTGGTAGGACCTGATGAGAACCTCAACAAAATCACATCTCCAGATAATGATTTACCCATTGCTCTCAGAAAACAATCTAGGTCATGTACTCTTCATCCTATCTAAAAATTTATGTCTTATAATACTCTATCTGCGAGATTTCGTGCTTTTACAGCTAATCTGGATAAAGACATTCCAAGAAATATTCAGAAGGCCATGGAATTACCAACATGGCGAGAGGCAGTAATGGAAAAAATAAAAGCTTTAAAGAAAAATGGGACCTGGGAAATTGTAAGACTACTAAAGGGAAAGAAACCAGTAGGATGCAAATAGGTCTTCAATGTGGAGTAAGGCCAATGGAGAAATAGAACGCTACAAAGCTCGTCTAGTCGCCAAAGGGTATACTCAAATATATGGCATTGACTACACAGAGATGTTTGCACCAGTGGCAAAACTTAATACAGTTCGAGTTCTCCTTTCCTTAGCAATGAATCTTGATTGGCCCCTCCAACAACTAGACATTAAAAATGCATTCTTGAATGGAGAACTGGAAGAAGAAATCTACATGACAATACCACTTGACTTCAACAACAGTAATGACGAAAATTAAGTGTGCAAACTCAAGAAGTCTCTATATGGTCTCAAGCAGTCACCCAGAGCGTGGTTCGATCGATTTGCAAAGGTTTTGAAAACTCAAGGATACAAGCAAAGGCAGTTTGATCATACTATATTCTTCCAACACTCTAGAGATGGTGTGAAGACAATCTTAATTGTCTATGTTGATGACATAATTCTAACAGGGAACAACCTAGCGGAGATGGAAAGATTAAAAAAGTATTTGGCCACCGAATTTGAGATAAAAGACCTGGGACAAATGCAGAATTTTTTAGGAATGGAGATTACAAGATCAAATCAAAGAAAGGCATGGTGTCTCACAATGAAAATACATCATTGATCTTTTGACTGAAATTGGTATGCCGGGATGCAAACCAAGCAATAATCCTCTTGAGACAACAAAAATAAAGGATGTAGAAAAACCAATGGAAATGGACACATCTCAAAGTTAGTTGGTAAGCTAATCCATCTCTCACATACTAGACCTGACATTGCCTTCGTAGTAAGCATTGTAAGTTAACTTATGCATGCACCCAAAGAGGCTCACCTTGAAGCTGTATATAAAATCTTAAGATATCTAAAA
This sequence comes from Fraxinus anomala, assembly GCA_903798345.1. NCBI lineage: Eukaryota > Viridiplantae > Streptophyta > Magnoliopsida > Lamiales > Oleaceae > Fraxinus > Fraxinus anomala. The sequence continues at coordinate 11,125 of CAIGRN010164244.1, read as the reverse complement.
AGCACGTCAGGGAAAGGGTTATTCTTAAAAAAGAATAAAGGAAAGAAAGTTGAAGTATTCACCGACGCAGATTAGGCTGGATCAATTGAAGATAGACAATCCACTACCAGCAACTGTACTTTTGTTTGGGGAAACTTGGTAACTAGGAGAAGTAAAAAACAAAATGTAGTAGCAAGAAGTAGTGCTGATGCTGAATTTAGAGCAGTTGCACAAAGGATTATGGATAAGGAAACTTTTAGAACTTAAAGTGGACATGGAACATCCAATCAAGCTTTATTGCGATAACAAAGCAGCCATCAATATTTCTCCAATACAACATGACAGGACCAAACATGTAGAAGTGGACAGACACTTCAGTAAAGAGAAAGTGGACGATGAAATTATTTGCATAACATATATCCCTACAAAGGAACAAACTGCAGATATTTTCACAAAATGACTACCTCGACAAAATCTTCAATGACCTCAACTGCAAGTTGAACATAATCAACATCTACAGTTCAACTTGAGGGGAAGTGTAGGAAATCGTATCAATTAAAGTTATTATTTTTAGTTAATTGGAAATTTGTAATTTTCTTTCCTTAGTTAGCAGATTAAGTTTCTTTTCCATAGCCACCTCGTGTAATATAAATAGGTTGTTACTGGTATCTTGTAATTACAATTTTCTTAATAGAAATACTCGTTTCTTCAGATGTCAAACTACTCAATAAAAGTTGACACAAGATGGGGCATTTGGGAGGAACAATAAAGAAGCAAAACCTACTGATCCTAGTTACAACCACGGGAGCCTGGAAACTTTAAGGTCATGTCCTGATTAATGAATTTGATGAAGCCAGAATTAGGATAACCATACCTATTTCTCTCAACTTCAGCGGAGGTTTGGGTTGATGTTAACCAAAGTCACTCTAAGAAAGGAGACTAAAGAATGAAGACTAAAATTTATTCTACAAAACATGGAAAATCTGGAAATTACTCCTCTTCGTGATGCACATTCTATGATTTATACTGAAGAATCTAGGTTGGAGGTGATGATTAGAGTTAAAAATCCAAATGGTCATTGAACTTTGCACAATGTTTTCTATTGTCCATTAAACTTAAAAAACAAATTCAGATAGTCACTAAACTTATCAAATCGTTATTCCATTGGCCATTAAACTTTAGAGGTTTTTTGATGGTGACGTAGGACAATTCTATTGTAAATAGGATAAAAGTTAGATATTTATAAATAAGATATCTAGTTATAATAGATTTTATCTTTTTATTCTTTTTTTTTTTGGTTTAGAATAGGATTTATTTTCTTTATTGATTAGAATATGATTTCTAATTTCTTTTATATTAGGATTTTAATTTATTTCCTTTTAGAATTTAATTTCCTTATTAGGATTAAAGAATAGTTTTGCCTATAAATAAAAAGGCATTTTACACATTTCAACAACAATCAATTATTATTCAATATATACAAGACATGATTGTTCAAATATCGTTTTTATTTATTATATATTTCTTATTACAAGAATTTCTAAAGTTTCCCCACCAAAATTGGTATCATAGCAAGGAAATTGCATTAATCCGATGGTCGACGAAGATATTGGTGGCATTCGAACCATCGACGACGAACGAAGGCTCATCAAACTCGAACAACGAATCGAGGGGATCGACAAAACCCTTCACAACATCACGCGATACTGATTGCGTTGGTTCTTGAAAGGTATCGCGAGCTCATGAAGAAGCAAACTGACAAGAATTTGCAAATTTTAATTGTTATGAATGTTGGCCGTTTCAATAAGCATAGAACACGGTAACATGTGTCTAGAAAATTTCCTCGAGTCCCAGTCAAGTTCGAATACACACAAGTTATCAATGTTTCTTTTCTTCAACAAAACTCGAGGTCAAGTTTTTTTTTTTTTCCAAGTGGGAGAGATTGACGTAAGACAATCCTATTGTAAATTGGATAAAAGTTAGATATTTATAATAAGATATCTAGTTATAATAGATTTTATCTTTCTATTCTTATTTATTGTTTAGAATATGATTTCTTTTCTTTATTGATTAAAATAGGATTTTTAATTTCTTTTAGATTAGGATTTTAATTTATTTCATATTACAATTTAGTTTCCTTATATTAATAGGATTAGAATAGTTTTACCTATAAATACAAAGGCATTGTTCAATTTTCAATAACAATCAATTATTATTCAATACATACAAGACATGATTGTTCAAATATTGTTCTTATTTATTATATAATTCTTATTACAAAAATTTCTAAACACTTCCGCACCAGATGGTAACCAGACTTATCAAATGACTCAATAACTCACCATTAAAAAATTCGACGGACTCACTAACTTAAGGAAACAAAAGCATTGACATGGCACATTATTATCGCTAGTTGTTAATTACTCTACCAAGAGAGGCTTAAACACGAAGAAACCATTTGAATTTTGTGAACAAATCGTTGTCTGATTACAGTCAGATAAAAAGATTTTATCTGTAAAGAAAAAAATAATACACAATATTTACTAACCCAAAATATGCTATATATTACATAACATGTGCTAAATTAAGTTCATTTCATTTGTATACAACAAGTACTTGAGCTTTTATCTATACAAACACAATTTTTATGTTGACATGTCCTTGATGTAACCACATTCTTATCTTTATAAGATATATATTGTGAGTGTCCATAACCACCCTAATTACAAGAGAGAGAAGACAGAAAAGGGTTATGCTAGTGATATAAATTCATTTTTCAGTCATCTAAGCAGTGATGTAGAAGTACACTGCATACTGACCTTTATAATAACTAAATGAGCAGGAAGATTTACACCCCAAGCTAATGTACTCGTGCAAACTAATACCTGAAAGGACATAGAGATGAGATGTCATCATCAATATAATAAATTTGGACAGTTACATCCCATTCACCCAATGGAAGTGTTGATGAAGAAAAACTACCTGAATCTTGTTATTTGCAAAAAGTTCCTCTACTAGAGATCTGTCCTTATCGTTCAACCCTGCATGATGTAACCCAATACCAAACTGCAAAGTGTGCCTGAGGTTCTGGTCAGTGACCTGAGAAAGTATCATCTGAAGTGCTTCTTCTGGCATACCCAGAAAATTTCTTGGGCACTCATCTGAAGCTGCAAACTTCAATCACATAAAAGCACAATAAATCAAGTTGCTAGCTAAGAAATTCTATGTTTTCACAACAATATAAAACCTCACCTGAATGAGGTCCAGGGCAGTAAGCCTAGTCTGGCGGCGAGAAGAAACAAATATAAGAACTGGTTTTGTGGGTGAATGAGTAGATATAGCAGCATATGTGGGCTTATTCATGCTATTCATCCTTGGGCAGTAAAACTTCCCAGGATATCCCTGTCGAGAATAATGAAATATTTTGAGTATCACTAAGGTATATCTAGTTACCATAAATCCACACAGAATCCTAAAAAAACAAAAGATAAATATAGTCCAAGAAAAGGTGCAGAAAGTATAATAAAGAACATCATTAAATGTCATTCAGTAAACATAAGTCCCATAAGTGTAAATGCATCTGTAAAAATAAAACACAATTTTCCTGTTCACTTTTCTTTTCCTCTTTGTTGAACAACGTGTTCTAAAATCTTAAACCCGATCAGATAAAGAAACATGTAAATCATTTAAACATTATCTTCAACATGCCCCCTCAAGCATACGAGGGAAATCCCTATCAAGACTTTACATGTGCATAATGCCATTTAAATTGGTGGCAGTGAGACTTGAACTCAAGACTATGTCGAACCACTTGGTCTAAAAGCTAAATGTATATTATCGAAACACTCATCAACACTATTTTTCTTTTCAATTTTAAATTCTGGATGTACAAACTACAAATCTTGTCAATCTAGATTAAAGACCTGAACTTATAAATGCCCTTGCCCGGTGAGATTGTGACAACTACATAACATATTCTCAGGTTTCTGCTCATACGCAGATAAGAAGAATAACTCGATACTTCTGACTTCAACCGAACTTTATACAACAAAATGATCTTCCTCCTTCCCTCTTTTCTTGTTAGATACCAAGTAACCTCCATACCTCTCTATGTCCCCAGGCAACCTTGCCCCTATCACCTCCCTCGTTACTCCCACAAGACACGGGGCCCCAACTTCTACAACCAAATCCTCCCCACTTCTGCCAACTTTTGCAACACCACCAGCCCGGTATCCCAACCTCTACATTACATTTGAAAAAATCAGAACTGGCAAGGAACCAATATTAGGTTTGAGAGGTGATTGTTGGAGAGTTTTCTAGTTTGAGAGTGATTGTGGCAAGTGTGATGGTTGGTGGTGGTGGCAGTGGGGCGAGCTTCATGGCTTTAGGTTTTGGTCTTTATCTTCCTTTTTCCCCCTAAAAATTGGCTAATAATATCGACAAACAAATTGGGGGGGACTAGTTGGGAAATAAATTTTACATTTTTAATCTCATCATCCTCAGAAATCAACCACAAGAAATAATTGATGAAAATTCCCTAAATAAAGAACCTTCGGCTATTGTTCCTAAGATATCTTTACCGTCTTAACTTAGCAATAAACAAAGAGGCTGATACGTCATATAAGTAACTGAAATGACAAAAATATTTATAATGAAGCAGGATGTCATTAGAAGACAGCCAGAAGTTTTGCAAAGCAAATTTGAGGAAGTAACATCACTTACCTGGATATGGACTTCTAGAGGGACGGGCCTAACACTGGGCTTGAAATTAAATAGACCATTTTCTTCAACACCCAGCCAATCAGCCAAATCACTGAATCAATAAAAAGTAAGATTCATTGTGCAAATGGACAACACAAGACAGAGGTCTTTCATAAAACCTTTATCGTACTCGAGTTTTAACATGGCATACATAGTTCAATAACTATCCAGATGAAAGCAAAAATATAAAATTCTCTTTATCGGCTGAAACATTACACACATAAATATATCAGGCAGTAATTCACGAGAATAACAGAGGTTAAACATTCCACATACTTCGTCTCAAATTAAAAACCCTCTTTGACCAAATAATTTCTTGGTAAGGTTTCTGAAAACAATTTATATTTTTACCCATGAAAGATATCAATTCCATTAGTTCCCCCAAACATTCAACTCCATACAACCAAAACAGATCATGATGTCAGCATTAGTGGATAGTTATGACCTGACCCCTAGCAAAATCCAGTCAGTTAAACTTTGTAACACCACCAACCAAATTCACAGGTTTACACGAGAGTCATAGCACCAAAAAGGTTTCCCAGGCACCTGCCATCACAGCGATCAACCAGAAAACGAAAAGATATCCTGAAAATAAAAAGCTACAGGCACCACTGCCAATGCCACAAACTTGTATCCAAAATCCACCAACCCAACCCCCAAATCACCAGCATTATTTGACCACCCACAGCACCAAATATACTATAATTTAAGGAGCAGTCGCAAGTCCCAAAAAAGGAAACAAAAAAATAAAAAAGCGAAAAGAAGCTCAATAAAACGCCTTCGTAACCACCAGCCTATCCCCACACCCACTATCAACCCCATTGTCCAAATTTCAATCAAAAGATCATGAACCAAAGAGAAAATAAGAAAAATCCAACAACCATCCAATCCACAGGCCACTACCCCAACCCAACCCAAAACTACCACCAATTAACCAGAATCACCATAGCAACCTCACACGACAGCTTCTGTGGCGTTTTCACTACCACCATGACCTGAAGACAAACGGTAAAATGACAAACACTAAAATAAGAGAATTTTCTTCCACAGCCTCCAGCAAATACTGTATCACCACCACAGAACATCTAAACTACAATAGAACACATGAATCACAGGCACAGCAAGTAACCAATTTTCCTAATCATCGCCTTAATTTTCATTCAACTTGAAACCGCCCACAAGAAACGAATCAAAAATACTGCTAACCACAGCCAGAAGATGATAATCAGGCCAACATCCACTCATCATGCCTCAGCTCCAATAAAGTTTCTGGTGGTTGTGTTTCAATGACTGGGCTCTTAGGGGACGGAGAACTTGGTGTAGTATGTTGGTACACAGAGAAAAAGAAGAGGAAATTAAGAAATAACCTAAGGGTGGGGGTTAACAGATAGAATCACCTAGTGATGTATTATAGGTTCTGCTAAGCCAAGGCTGTCAGAGCCTATGCAATGATGCTCCTGGAGGTTGGATCGGTTAAGATAATGTTATTGTAGTTATAGTGCTGATTTCGGTCGGCAAGGGCAGCGTCACTGGATATTGATGGTGTTGACATTGATGGAGATATAGTATGCTAGTTCATACAATATATATATATATATATATATATATATATATATATATATATAAATCAAAAGAACAGATAATCTACATACTTAAAACTGAAACATGCATAACTTACTGCGCATTTGCCAATGCTGTAGAAAGGCCAACAAACCTAATTGATCGCTCTGTCTGTGAGGATATATATCTCATTCTGGAGACAATCACCTGATAAGAAAAGATATTGATAGAATTGCTATAGTTAAAATTTTATATACTCTAAAAGTGGATTAAAATGTTAAATTGTTGGATAAAATTGCTATTCAGTTTATCTTTATTAATAGATTCTCTGTAGTATGTTTCGATATATTAAAGCAGGTTTGACGCGACTTAGGTTAATCTTGAGATCCTTTTTCTCTCTCCAGCGAAGGTGGCTTCGTTATGCTCATCCAGACAATTTGTTTTAGATGTCTTCTTGTTCTTCCATAGCCCTTAGTTTTTTCTTTTATTTTTTCAACTGGCCTTTGTTTTTATGGATCTGACTTTGATGCATGGCTGCCCACTTGTGAACTGTGATTTGTTACTGTATTTTCAATTGTGACAGACTCCATTCCCTAAGGCCAAAACCCCTTGTGTTTATTCTTTGGATTAAAAAATCAAGTGGGTTTTCTGCCACTTATTTTGGAGTGAAAAAGACTTCTAATGCATGAAAAGTGGGTTTTCTGAGGATATTGTGAAAAGTTCCTGAAAACAATGAAGATTGATTAATTGCTGTATCCCATTTACGGTCCGATGCAGAGGTTTTAATCTTAATTTCTGGTGCTGCAGTAACCATGGGGTTTAATGGTGTCGAGGAATTAGGCCATCTTGATTGATCTGTTTTAGAAACCTATTTGGGAGTTTTTTAATTTTGCTATAGCAGTTTTGCCCTTGATGGAATTCCAAGCATTTTTGTTGCCTCCTCTATAATTTGATGGTATTAGACTTCCATCGGCTATTGGTGCAGCAAAGCTTCGGTCCTACCGTTGGAGATTATGGTCAGGTTGTTGGTGGTTCTGTTGTTGCATTCCTGTTGTTGCACCGGCAGCTGAAAATCGAGGAATGAAGTTTTTTATGAGATTTTATGGAATGTGTCGAGATTGAGGTAGAAGAAAAAGAAAGGTTAATTCCTATTTGGTTTTGTACTGATTGAGATTGGTCCAGTTAAAACTGGGATTTTTGACAGGCCCTTTATGTGCAATTAAAGTTGATTTGGTCATTTATTATTAGACATACTGGACATTGGATTACTTACAAATTACAAAATTCGTTTGGAATGAAATTTGGGATTTAAGCGTTGTACTGTATTTGGTTGGGCTGGAAGTTTGAATACAAGAACTTGCCTAGGAAAATTGATTAAATTGTTAGTTTTCTTTTGGAAAACATGATAGTGATTTGGTGATTCATTTTGATGAAGACGAACAAAATTCGAAAAATCTTTTGCACGTGAAGGAAACTCCCAAAAATCATAGTTTGGTGGAGGTTAGTGACTAGTGAAGTGCTTTCCCTCTGGTGTTTTACTCCATGGTTCTCCTTTACAGTGTCTAGGGGTTTTATTTGCTGCAGGTCATGAACAGGCCCTGGTTTTGAATTTCTTTCCCTTTGCAGTACCTTCTGGTGGTGGCAAATTGGTAATGATTATTATGCTAATTTGGGTGCTTGATTGCTAAAAAATGGTTTAAATACTGGTAATTGATGCAGTTTTCCGTGTAATTAAATTACATTTTGAGCATTGGGCTTATCAGACTCTTGGTGGAAGTGGCTGGAGATTGTTTCATTTTATAGTGATTGGTAATGGTTCTTCCTATGTTGATTATGTGAATGTTGTTCATGCCATACCTCATCGCCTGCTTCTTCAAAAGGTAATAACAGTGAGTAGTGATTTTCTACTGCTGCTTGTATGTTAGTTGAGTTGCTTTGGTTTGGAAAGATGGTCCACAGGGGTGGAGCTTCTTTTTTTTGGCAAAATAGATTGATGTTGAAGTCAAATTTTGATGAAAGGAAGATTTTGACACGTGGGGTATTCTTGAAGTTGAGATTTTTGATATTGTTGAGGTTTCTAAATTTGTTTAGAATTTGCATTGAGGTAATCTGGAATTTGTTTGATTACAATTTAGGTAATCTGAAAAATGGAATTTCGAACTTGCGTTCAGTGATTTTGTTTTCGGTTGGTTTTGCATCCCCATGTTCTGGAATTTGACTGGTCTTATTTCCAGGTAATGTGGAATATAGTATTTGATATCTGGTCCAATTAACGAGGAATTTGGTATTTGATCTAGCTAATCTGGAATTTGGCATTTTGCCCAGCTAATCCTGGAATTTGGTATTTGGTCCAGTTAATCTGGCATTTGCATTTGTCTGTTTTGGCTATTTGTATGGTTCGGATGGTCGCTTTGCTAAAATGGTTGGAGGTGGATTTAGATTGGAGGTTGAAGACAATATATGTCCATGGTTGTAGGGGGTCGTATAGGTGTGCTAGCAAGCAAGAGAAATTTATGTCAAAACATTTTTAGTAGACATTTAATACTGGCATTTGCATTTGTCTGTTTTGGCTATTTTGATGGTTCCGATGGTCACTTTGCTAAAATGGTTGGAGGTGGATTTAGATTGGAGGTTGAAAACAATCTGTTTCCATGGTTGTAGGGGGTCGTATAGGTGTGCTAGCGAGCAAGAGAAATTTATGTCAAACATTTTTAGTAGACATTTAATACTTGAAAGTTTTTGTTCAAGGCCAAATTCTGGGCAAATGTCTAAACAGGATAACATTTTGGCGAGGTGCCCAATTTAGAGCATGGAAAAACCATATGCGATATGAAATAGATGGGGTATGAAATAACTTAAGCAGTCAAAGTTCATACCTCCAGAATGGGTCCACGATCAGCACCAAGTAAATGAATTTCATCCAATATCATAAGCCCGACCTACAAATTTATTTTTCAAATCCTAATTCAGGTTGAATGAATATGCATACAAGTTCAAATTCATAATCGATTGATGATATATTCCTTTTAAGCGGAAAAGGAAATATTATCAAATAGCCAAGAAAAAATAGAAATCACCTTCTTGACATAGCTTCGACTATGCCAATTACGGCTTATGCCATCCCATTTTTCAGGAGTAGAAATTATAATGTCCGCTGATAAGAGAGCGGTCATATCCGGTGTATAATCCCCCGTCATTTCAACCTGATAACGAAGTCTCTTGGTTACACACTTGTCATAATTATGCATATATGTGAAGAAAACAGAATTTTAAGCACCATCTGTTTTCCAAGTTTAGAAACAAGATGCTTCTTCCAATCATTCATTCTTTCTCGGACAATAGCCTTCAAAGGAGCAATATAAATAACCTGCATCAGAAAATGATTTGTGTTAATAGCATCAAGTAAAAGGCCATCAAACCGTAATTTTAACTGAATTACATGCACCAGGAATAGCAGTGAACAAAACTTCTGTGATTTAATGAAGGGAATGGACCCATGACCAAGTGAGGAGCCCATTGAAGCACAGCTATACATATGGGTGCACCAGGCATTAGCATAGTTCCACCAATGGTTCGAAATGTATTTCTTTTGCATGTCTAATGTAGCTTAATACATCTAACATAGTAAAGTGTCTTCTATTTCATTTCTATGTTCCATTACTATATTAGGACTCCTCATCGTAAGCAGCACAACATCCATCCAAGAGAGTGTAGGGTTTAGAAACAAGAGGTTGTACTTGTAATAAACTTTGATATCTAAGTCCATGCATAAAATGAGCTCAACGTATAAATTGCATTAAGAATGTTGCCTTCCTTGAATTCTTGCTTACAAGATTAATGCCCTACTGGTGTATGGAATGCAAAAGGTTTGATATTACCATTGTTAGTGTACAGTATCGAGCATTGCCAACATCTATGTATATACAATTCTCAGCCAGTGATCTGTTACAAATGATAGATCACAACATTCCAAAAGTTCTCTTCACAAAGGACACAATGAAATATCAGCCTAGTAGACCAGGAAAGGTTGATCAATTGATAGTTACAGTTCTGAAGGATCAGCAGGAAAGTTACCACAATCATTTGGGTATGTGATTGGGTCAGCAACTATCATTGATAGGCAGGCAGAAAACATATGCCTAAATCAAAGTCCAAATATAAAGGTGGCTGATTGTGTGGAATAAAATGTGGTGGTTTAGATATCAGTTTTTACTATGGACAGAACCTTTGTGCTTCAATTTAATGCACATAATGGTGCGGAAGCGTTTATGAAATTCTTGTAATAAGAATTGAAAATAAGAATTATATGGAAATAATCTTGCTTTTTATTGATATATGATTGATCGTCTTGAAAAGTGTACAACACTCCTATATTTATAGGCAAAATTATCCCTAATCCTATTAATAAAAGAAACCAAAATAAGGAAACTAAATTCTAAAAGGAAATAAACTAATCCTAATTTAAATAAGATTTAAGAATAAACCTATTACAACTAGAAAACGAAATTAGAAAAAATAATTTAGAAAAGACAAACTCCTAGATAAAGTGAAACCATTAATTGTAGTTGTGATGTACTACATCAATCCCCTCCACTTGAACAAAACTCGTCCTCAAGTTTTCTTAAAGAAAAAAATCAATCAATCCGGAGGAAAATACTCAAAATTTTCAACAAATACCGATATTGAAAAAATGACCATTTCTTGATGTGCTCGATAAACGTCATTATATTATTCAGTTGCATTATTCAAAATCAACTTTGTTCCTATCATGCTTGTTATATTTTCTTCACGGATAATTTGCAAATGACATTCCTTCATAAACGAA
>CAIGRN010164234.1:0-15184 GCA_903798345.1 Fraxinus anomala | reverse complement strand
GCCAAAGGCCATAATGGAAATATGGCCAGTTAATGTATTTCCTCATTTCTTAATATATGCATATACAGTCGTTTGTTTTGTTTTTTGTTTTTTGCCTTTTTAATCAAACCAAACTCAACAAATAAATGGATTGTCCATACTATTCTATTTATTTGATTATGACAATTAAGATTGCTCATGTTCACATGTTTAAAATATCTAAGATTTGCATACTTATCGGTAACCCAAAAAGTAGTTTGTTTGTAACGTCACCATTGTAACAAACAACAATAGCAATTCTCTCCCTTTCCTACTTGTGTCCTTCCAATTGTTTTATAGCAAGTGAACGATTTGCTTCCAAACGAGATAGTAACCTCGTTTCATTCATATTATAAAAATCATTCAGTCAAATTAATTTAGTTTTAACTTGTATTATCGGTAAAGTATTTCTAATGTTCTCCATGGCAACTGAACCATATTTTCACTAAATCCTAGATAAGACTTAATTTCATGTCTTGTTTTGAACAAATCTAGCCAATTGCTTGAAAATTTAAATTATGGATTGCTTTCGCCATACATTTTGAGCAAAAACTAGACCAATTTCAACGGAATGAAATCTTAGGGTGGTTATCTTGCCGGACAATGTTCTTTTACTAGCACAACTTTTTAATTGCATTAGAGGTTCTTCACTTTTTGTTATTGTCAGACTTATGTTCCCACATTTTTTTGTGATATTTCTGTCATCAATCTTCCATTATTTAGTACATCTAGTTCCTGATGATGGTGTTTATCCAAACATTCCAATAGTATGTATGCTTTGAAACAAGAGGCCAACATTTTATCACACTTCTATTTTTATTTTTTTTGCTTTTAAAAATATAATTGATAAATAAGTCTTTTTACATATGTACAACGGGGCTTTTTGGACAAAATCGACCATGAGGGATAAGATGTGCTAATTAATGAAATATTGGTGATAACATTGCGATGAAAAAAAAGTTAGAAATATAAGTACGACAATGAGTAAAGAAGGTTGGAGATCGCAATTACAAAATTAACGGAACAAAAGAAAATTATGGTGACTATCTACCCGTATTCAGAAGACGGTTTTGAGTATACAAAAGGCACATAAAAATTTTCATCCTTTTTTCCTTCATATTAGCTAAAATTTGCAGCGGCTGTTGGATGTAACTGTCCCATTGAAATTGAAACACTATAAATCTGTCCTTTACTTTTTGGCAGATGTTTGTTGACTTGTATTCTTTGACAAGTTGGATAATTAGGTGTTCATTGTATCATACTTTCCTTTGTAATTCAGAGTAACATTCACTTCAATATATGTTGCTGTTTCATTAAATTAAGTTGAAACTTAGGTGTGTGTCAGGCTCTTAAATTGTCGAGGTGACACCTTACATTTTGGGATCAATATTCTTTCAGATTTCAAACTAATGCCTAACATTGACTAAGGTTAATTATCCATGTTTTGTCAATAGATTATCATATGGTGTTTTTGTGTTTAGACAAGACTTCTAATTGCCCTGACTTAAATACTATCGTTAAAATTATTTGATTTTTATGTCACGTGGAACCATATTTTACGCATCTATCTCAAGCCCGACGAGGAGTAAGTTTGGTTTATGTAATTGCCATGTTACTAATATTGGCCATATTTGAGCCATAATTTTTTAGAATAAATTTTATAAAAATTGATTTTTTTTTGGGGAGAATTTGAGGTTAAAAAGTAGTGAAAAGTAATTGATTTACGTACAAAATTATTTTATTGGAAGAATGTATTGTTGAAAATGAATTTTAAATAATGGATCTCAAACATAAGTTTGCTTAGTTGTTTAATTTTGTACTTTGTCAATCTATTAGATGATATGTTGATGGCAAAAAATTATGTAGCACTTTTTGATTAGCTTCTATAGATTTGAGCTAAATAAAAGTATTATAATGCGGGATTCAATAACTGTACAGAGAGAATCTCAGTCTCTTTGTTTCATTCATGCTTTGTTACTTTATATATGTTGATTGATTCAAGCTAGTCACCCTAGTTGTGTTCAACTACAGTATTTCGACCTACGGCTGCAGACCACTGAAGGAATTTGATTGGTTGGTAAGATCAATTGGGGTGGGTTAATGATGGCACTTAAGCTTTATGCTTGCATCCTAAGTCATCATGTCAACTCCTAAGGTTGGTTTAGGTGGCGTTGTTGTGAAAGAGGAGCACTTCCTCTATTATGTCATGATGATGTTTCCATATGACGTCTCCCATAATCAATCTCTGACCACTATAGATGCAATGTTTGATCAAACCTCTACTTCTCATACTCGAATTTTGGATTGACAATGCCATAATACATACTTCATTTCCATGTTGCAATGGAAATACCATTCACTAGAACAAAATTTTGCAATGTAATGAAGAAACGAAAGTGAAATTTCCTAGTTCTTCATATTATCTCATGTTAAAATTTTCAACACAAAGGTCTCCTTGTGAACTGACCTTCTCCCATGCATCTTTTGACAAGTGTTTTGGTCCACTTCATTCATTCACAATCTCAATAGTAGACATTTTGTATCAATTTATGTGATCTTCCCCTCTATTATCCATATATATTTTTGTTTTTATTAATCCAAATATTATTTATATATAGTCAGTGTGAAGAAATGCATGGCACTATGTTCAGTTATCGTATTTTATAATTTTAAAAATTTAACAATGATTACTTGTGTGCAATATAAATCCTCATAAAAATTGTTGTTGTCGAATTTATCCCGTAAATGGACAACATCGTATACAGGTTAAAAAGTGATGAATAAAGTGTCGAGCCTATGATGACTAGTTATCTACTTTTCTTTGATTAAAACTAGCATTAATTTGAAACATAAAAAATTATGATTTTGAATTTCTCTATCAAGTAAAATAAGCAATTACAAAGGAAATAAATCTTGGAGTTTAATCAAATCATGAAAGGCACTAGGATCCAGAATCCACGATTGTTAATTAACCTACTTTTCTTAATTACCAGTTTATAATTAGTTCTTGCTTTATGTTCACAATAGATATTCTTTATGTGTTAATTTTCTCTCTCGAGATAAATTAATAAATTTTTACCATCTAACTATATCTCTATGAAGGATGTCAATAGATAAAAAATACAAGACGAACCTATAACACAAATTAAAATTTCTCTAAGCATAGAAGTATCTTTACTTCTATAGGATCTAGTGTTGTTTGATCAAGCATCAAAATGAAATAAGAAAATGATAAACAATCAAAATATTTATGTTTGTTCCTTTTTGAATTTTTTTTTTTTTTTTGGTCCTTTTATGTTCAAACTTTATTCCTTTTGTATTATTCATCTTCAAATTGGAGGTTTAATCTAAATAAGTCAAATATAACATAAATTGAGTTGAAATTCCTCTATTAATTAACTTTTAAGCCAATTTAGGAACCTAAATAAGCATGTAAAAACACTTAACAATTGTAATATATTTATCTGTAGAACAAACAATTGAATAATATAAAATTGCTTGCAGAAATAGGCCATGTTTGTTATCCTTTAAAAAATTAAATTGTTTGCTATAATATTATTTTTTCACCACACATTCACACGATAAAATATTATACACACAAACCAACAAAATTTCCTTACTTTTTAACCATACATTCTCCAAAAAAATACTATTCCATAACTCGTTATTCCCACATAATGTCAACATTTCTAGTTTGATTAGGTTTAACATCATTTGACCTTTGTATTCCTATAGAAAAGACATTCTTTGATAACCTTTCCCCAGCACACTGAAATTATACAAACAACTAATATCTAAAATTTGTTAGCTGCAAACCAGTTAATCTGTTCTTATATTCTTATTATTATTATTATTATTATTATTATTATTATTATTATTGTTATTATTATTATAGAAACAAACAAATCTGTGAAGAGGTCAATGCATTAATCTTTCTTATTGTTATTATATGAAGAAATTAAATTATCCATTTTGTCCAAAACCATAAAGCAAAACAATCTTAATTACACAGAATCAACTAAGGTATATACTAAGAGGAATCTATTGGTGGCTTGCTTGTTTCAATTTCTTATCCTCAAGTGGGATTAATTTTATAACTCAAAATTTTAGTCAAGCTTGTTCACACAATTTTATATTAGCCAAAGGGTAATCAATGATGGCTACGATAACTTGATTATACTATAAGTCGAACATTAAAATGAGGTTTTGAAAAAAAAAAAGAAGAAGAAGAAGAATTTAATATTATATAGATTGTTTTATTCAGTAATGTCTATCAAACATGCCTTATAATTTTATTTTCAATGACATATATCAAAAGTTTAACCTCTATTTTCTTATGTGTCAACTAATTTGAAATAAAATATTGCTCAATCTCATACTATCAATGTTATATATTTTATCATGCAAAGATTCAACCTTCATAAATATTTTTAAGTTTGTACCTCGTGAACCCAAACTTACGTACTCTAACATACATAAGAACACGCTAAGTTAATGCATATAGTATTGAATAGTATATATAGTAAACAAGATTTTAAATTTATTTCTTTTGTATACCGTATACAATCTACCCTATTAAATAGCCCATAAGGGAAATTTTTTAAGTTATCATCAAGAATCTTGGACGTAAATTGTCCGTTATTTTTTATATGATAAAAATCTATATTGATGGCGATAAGGACAAGTTGCGATTTTCCATTCATGGCCTCTCAAATCATTAATAATAGTCATGATAAAATATAGGAAGATTGTCGGAGAAGACCGGGATTAAGATTAACATCAAGATAATAAAGAAATTGGATGATAAAACTGTGTCATAACTATGAATAAATAAATTTGGTTCTTGATTTCAGGCATAAGTGCCCCACGACATTTATTCAATTAAGACAGAACTCAAAAAGGTTCCAAAAAGAAATGCAGAAAGGAAATTTTGACCATTTACTTTCAAAAAGGTGTTTTTACATAAAAATCCAGAAAGGCCCCTAATTGCATGAATCTTCAAGTACTGATGAACGGGACTTTACTCTTGAATTTCTTCTGATACAGAATCATTTATGATCGTTAGTACAAGACTTGTTCTTCTGTCTTGATTTCATCCACAAAATAATTGAGATTGTTGCAGATGTTATTAGTGCTAACTAACTGCTTAATCTCCTCAATGCTGTAATCTAATGGATTTTCAGTAAAACACCCATTTGTTGCCTTGTGATCATCAGCATATCTATTTGCAGGAAGAGTAAACTTCTGATTTTCATCAACCCCAATTCCAAAATAGCTTAGCAAACCTAAATCTTCATCAATCCCACTTCCATCAGAGGAACTGGAACTGGCTTCATTTCCAAAGATGAGAAAACTATTGTAATTATCATTGACTTGATAATTTTGTGCGGGCCCTGCCTCTTGTCCTTCTTGTGCTTGGAACACTGTAGGAGTACTAGAATTTGAAGAACAAGTGTTGAAACTGATGGTGTTTTCCAGGAGATTTGATGGGATATTGGACATTGATTCATAGCCTCCAGCAAAAACCCTAGCTGGAGCAGTGGTATAATAATTGTTGTTTGTAGAGTGATATGCTGATGTCTGTGGCTGAATTGAAGAATTTTGAAGAAAAGATTTAGCTGTTGTTGGGTAGACTGCACCATGATGAGGCCTTTTCAGATGAGCAAATGGAGCCATTTTCAGGAGTTTCTTCTTAAGCTTGGTGTTCCAGTAATTTTTTATATCATTGTCAGTTCTGCCTGGTAATTGAGCTGCTATAATTGACCATCTGCACTTTGATTTTTGGATAGTGGTGATAAGTTCCACATCCACAAGAAATAATAATTAAATCTGAACTTTAATGAAGCGAATATTAGCAAAAATAAAATGAGAAAATCGAGACGCACTCTTAGTCAGTAAAACAAGTTACGAGAGGGAGCGGTATAACAAAAACTAATTACAACGTCTATTTATTTGGTAAGAATTTAGCTGTTTTAAATCTTGAAAGGAATCAAATCGAGTGGCAAAAAAAAAACCAAAATTTATACAATTAACACACCTAAATATTTAATTTGAACATATGCTGATTGATAAATCAATTGTATCAGAAGATTAGGCTATGGGGAAAATGAAATATAGAGCAGTGAGATAAGAGGATGATGATACCTGCTACCAATGCTGGTAAAGAGGCTGCAAATTATTCTATCTTCATCATCAGAGAATTCTCCATGCTTAAGGTTTGGTCTAAGATAGTTGAGCCATCTCAGTCTGCAACTTTTTCCACATCTTTTGAGCCCTAAAGATGCAAAATCAACACCACTAATCAGCAATTCAAAATAACAAAGCAGACAGAAAACAAGAAATTTGAACTGGAAAAAAGCCCATAAATATATACCAGCTTTTTGTGGGAGAGCAATCCAATTTCCTCCAGTCCCATGGTTCTCTATGTAGTTCTTTAGCTTTTCATCTTCTTCAGGTGACCATGGTCCCTTCTTCACATTAGCCTTGTCACAACATGGGGCTCTTCCCATCTCGCTCTCTCTCTCTCTTCTGTGTATCTAAATCCTCTTCTCTCTCTAGATCTCTCGAGTCTTTTTCTGAAAGATTATGAGGCTTTCTTTGCTTATACAAGTCTTGTTAATATATATTAATAAAAGATATATACAATATTGTCAGAGTTCTACACTCTTAATTTCAATTATTTTCAGAAGAAACTCTCACCATTAGCTTTAATTACTTGGTCTTTTCAGACTCTCAATTTCCCATAGAATCCAAAGACTAATGGCATACAATTCAGAACTGAAAATGATTGGTCATCCTTGCACATATAATTGTTAGATAAAGAGCCAAGTCATAGCCCCATTTACAATGTTTAAAATAGTCCCTATAGCTAGGTAGCCCATCCACTATGAATTTTGAAGTGTTATATTACTTGATTATATTATTTGACACGATATGCATGCAAAATTTTAAAAATTGATTATGCTAATAAAAATGGATCATTGACAACGTACCAAGAAAGCGATCTAAATTAGTTAGGCCCATTTGATCGGCTTTTGAAACTCAGACAGTTGTTTTTTAACATTTGTTTTTTAAGAAAAAAGCTGACCTAAATTAAATTTCTTAAAAACTCTTTTACAAAAACTAAAAATAGAAATAAAAGTCTTATCAAACGAGCCGTAAATCATACACACCCTATAAAATGGTAAAAGTATTGTTCTATGTTTGTTTTGTATACATGTTAAAGTATCATTTAGATATTTTACTAGACAAATCTTGACTTGGCCATCCATGTGGTGTCACTGAAGTTACTGTCTTTATGTTTTACAATGATGTTATTTGTACAATCATACTTGACAATGATTATTAACAATATTGTTATTGTAAAAATTCGGGCCATTAATTTGAAAAATAATTTTTGAAATTGATGAATATGATGTTATCAATTATGAGTTGTCAACTAATATTATCAAACTAGATTATACATGTAGCACGATTATATGTTTTAAGTCAAGTAACTACATAAAAAGTAGGATTTTGCCAACTCTTTCCTTTACACCAAGTTTGACATTATCTTTGTTTTCAAAAAATTATGTACGAGAAAACTTCTTCTTCTTTTATTTTTTTAAATTGGCGAATAACAAATTTGGTGTACACCAAGCATGATTGTAAAAAGTACATACTCTCAACTCATAATAGTTGTAGTGAATTAATTAGGCATTTGTTTAGATGCATTAAGTATCGAGACTCGCTACTTTTTGACTAAGCTTAAGATTTCGACATTGTTAAACTCAAGTTTTTGAGAACAGGGCCAACTCAAGTGTCCCTTATAAATAAACGAACCACGCTACACGTACATAAAGAAAACTCACAGATATTTTACAGAGCACTCACACGTGTGGGGCTCAAGCATAATTTTTCTTTTAAATACATGGTGGGGTCCACCCATGTGAATGACCTGGTGAGCCCCTGTGAATTAATCTCATGTACATGGAGATTAATTCTAAATAAATTTGGCAAAATTGCCAGTACACAGAGCACGATTCGTACCCAAATTAGAGATGGGAGCTCAAACCAAATTTGACCAGTATTAGACCTACTTCCTTTACACAAATTCGACTACTAATACCAACTTGTTACAAATTTCTCATTCAATATAGAGTTTATAGTATGATGCAGTATGGTTGGCCAAGAATCACGAGATACATTCACTCCCATTAGAGTCGAATGAGCCATCAACTAGGTCTCTATTTAGTGATAGAGCTCACCAACCCACGTTTATTTTACCGATATTCGACATTTTGTTTTTCAATTTCTTAGTGTTTTAACCATAAACACAAAACTGTTGAGAATTAAAAATCATAATTCATACCATCGAGAGCAATTGAATCGTCAAAAAGAAAAAAATGAAGCATAATAACGCGCAAAATTTATAGAAGTTCGCCTAGAGAGAAAACAACACACCATATCCTATCTAACCTCTCTTTTTTATGATAATTATAAAATTCTAATGACAACTCTCTATTTATAAAACAAATTATAGCAATCAAAATTACAAGTATGAATTCCTAACAAATTTTAAGCACAAACAAATCGTAGATCGATTCATATACTAACTCCACACAACGTCGATAATAATTAAACTCCACAACTTAATACGAATAAATATTAATCACGTTGATAACTGCGTTTTTACACACTTATCTTACTGTCAAAATATGAAAAATTGTTGATTAATATGTTTGAATATAGTTTAATTCTATGTAACTTATATTTTGCAGGACAGGTGATGAATATAGCGGAAATAAGGAAAAACAAGTGAAAATGGACTAAAATGGAAGAAAATGAAAGTTCAGGGACTAAAGTGTAAATAATTTAAACTTATTTCTAACATTGTGATGAAGATTCGAGAGTGTTAGAGGTCAATTGGATGAAGAAATAAGTCAAATGGATGAAATATAACCAAGACATTATCACATATCAACTTTCAAGCTGAAACGTTTTGCACCGATTTTCAGCCTCATACTGAGACCAGTTTTTGACATAGAAAACAATCGAATTCAAAGATGGTATCTGAATAAAAGATGTAGCCCTTTGAGTTAGATTTTCAACGCATCTTGAATCAACTCAATCGGACATTATGAGAGAACGCTATGGCCCAAAAACGCTGCAAGGCGTGGCCCCTTACCTGCAGGCGAGGTGCGCGCCTCAAGCCAAAACGGGGAGAAAAATTTAGTTTTCTTATATTTGTTTGGTAATGTTTTAGAACAATTTTTGGAGGGATAATAAAAGAAAAATTCCATGACTTTGAAAAGGAGGGTCGTATTTTGAGCACAAGAGAGTTTTCATATCACTTTTCCTCTCAATTCTTGCTCAAAAATCTCATGAAGAACTAAATCCATTGGTGAAACTTGGAAGGAACTCGGTTGGTTTTGGATAATTCATCGTTCCGTCACCCATGTAATGTGTTTTTATTGATTAAACAATTCTAGAATTCAAATTTTCTTTCAATTATCTTGTTTTGAAATTGGCTTGTCCTTTATGAAATTCGTTATGGATCTAGTCTCGCTTTTTCCATTGATTAATTGAAATAATTGTAGAGTTCCAATTTCGATTGTTTCATTGGTGTGATTTAATTACTACTGTATGTTGATATATATATATATAGTCGCTCTTTGAATCTAATTTCAATGAAAGATGTGAAATTATGCTATAGGGAATCTATGTTTTGGAATTACCATAGAATTGATCGAGTATTGTATGCCAATTTTTTCGATTAGAGTATTAGGATAAAGATCTCTAATTGAGTAGTATGAATGAGTGATTTACGTTGATTGATCCAAACCAATTGAGGAAATTTCGACACTTCACTATTTTGACATTGATATTTGAATCCAATTTAATTCGATAAACAACTAAATTCACACAATTTGCAAGAGGAACCCCAAGACTTAATCCTTTGAGTTAAATTTCTATCTCCCCGTGACATTGATATTCAAATGATTTCATAAGAATTAGCCGTTAAAAACTAATTAATTAAGCAACATATCATTGTAAAAGAATTGATAAATTTTATATTCAACCCGTCTTCTTGTGTGTGCAGATCAATTTATTTTAAATGAAAGTTAATAATTTTTATAAATAATTGACGCTTATTCTAAGTATGCACCAATTTATTTCGAAATAAAGTAATTTAAGGGTGAAAAAGAGTGTTACAAATAAATATATCAAATAATTCAATGATAACCACGTGTCTTTGATTTAGCCCTTGTTTGGGCCTTATATTTGTAAGAAAATATATTTTGGAATATTGATTTTTCAGAGAACGTACGGTTAAAGAGTAAGGAAAATGTTTCGATTTACGTATAAAATTATTTTATAGAAGAATATGTGATTGAAAATAAATTTTGAAAAAAAAAATGAGCTTTTGAAATAATAGGAGCCAAAAGTCAATTTGTTACAAAAATTCAACCATGCGAAAGCACGCAGATAGAAAAATCCTAGTTTTATTTCTTAGGTATTGCTTTTGTTTATAAAGAAATTCATGTTATGAAACTTCTTTCCTTCAATTATTTTTTAATAATCTTATATATCCTACTCCAACTTTTTGGTAATTTTGAAAATTAAAAACATCTCTGCCGTGTTGAAGAAAATATTTAAATTAAATAATATATATTTGATTATATTTAAACGTTTAAAGTTTTAAGTGGTTCAAAGGTGTCTTTAAACCTCCAAAAGACAGCTATTGCAATACTATTAAAAAGATATATATCAAAATTATTAAAAGGCTTTATTGTCATCTAAAATTCATGTCGAATAAATTAGGGGCTCCACTTAACTTGGTCAAAAAAGTCTGCCGTTAAAAGATCCAGACAAGTTTGATATCCTAACCCAACACTAAAAAGGATAGACGTTGGAGTTGGACTATGAGAGATGTTATATAAAAGCATCATCACGACACAGTAGATGAAGCATTCTCCCTTACTATGGTACCACTTAGACCAACAAAATAAGGATGACAAAATAGACCTAGACCAACCAATGAAATTTCCTCAAATTAGTGGTGGCACACAACCGTCGGTTGGAATATTGTAGCTTGATATATGACTAAGGCCTTGTTTGAGTACTATCTTTTCCATCAAAATACATTCTTAAATAATGATTTGATCTCATTACATCACAGTATTACACATTCTATAATAAAATAATATTATACGCAAATTCAAAAAAAAAATTTTATTTTTAAATCACACATCTCTATCATAACACTATTGCAAAATGTATTTTTTTTTTCTTTGCCAAAAAATGAACTCAAACAAGCTCTAAGAATGCAAACTTGAGCCAATAAAGCGATGAAGGATGAACGAAAGTGGGAAGTTCAGAATTGAGATTTCCTCTACAACTGCAAAATTCCAGCTTTACAACAATTTCATCTACTTCAAATTTATAAAAGTTGATAAAAAAGTGTCACGTCATTTTTTGCCATCAACAAACTTGTTCCATCTTAAAGACACAAATAAATAATAACTAAGAATATGTTTGACTTATATTGATCTATTTTAATGTATCTGAATCTACATTAAAAACAAGTTATATATTTGTGATTTATTTTTATTTTTATTTTTTTGAAAATTTTCCTTCATAGAACGTTTTATTTATGGTGCACTTTTTAGTTTTTACCATTGATACTATATCCTTGTTTGAGCCCCATTTTCTTGAAAAACAAATGCATTATTGAATAGTGTTTTGATCGCATTTCAACAACACATTCTTCAATAAAATAATATTACACGTAAATCCAAATTTTTTTCTTATTTTCTAATCACATATTTCTCATAATATACTATTCAAAAATGCATTTTGTTGACAAAAAATGACCTCAAACAAGCCCTATGTAGCTATCGTTTTATTAAGTTCATGAATTATGTGACCATCTTCGAGACTATTTTTTTGTAATTGTAATTCTTTTTTTCCGACCAATTGAGTGCAAGATAATATATTCAGTCGTCGTGGTTACATTGTTATGAAATTTTAATAATATTAACTATAGGGTCCTCTAAATTATATTTTCGCATTACACAGAAAATCCAACGAGTGCTTAAAGCAAAGTTTAATAGCGTAAGAGGGAATTAGATTAGTCTTGACAGGGTAGGGAAATAAATGATACTCCAACTTTCAATCAAACTCAAACTCTCAAGTCAAGAAAAGCAACAGAAATATATTATATTACATGGAGAAGGAAGGATTTACACGAAAATGTGACATATCTTGGCAGGGTAAGGCGAATAAATGGGGCTCCCAACTTTTAATCAAACTCGAACCCTCAAGTCAGGAAAAGCAACGAAAATACACGTATATTACATGGAAAAGGAAGGATTCGCACAAAACGTAACATATGAGTCCCAACAAATTTGGCTTTTAAGTTAGGTTGCATGAATGCAGACCTCTTTTCGTGTCCGCCATGGAACCTTTATTTGACAAATGATGTAATAAAGAAGAAGCTAGAAAGTTCCTCTAATGACAACTACGTTGAATAAACACTTGGATTAGAAATCAAGAAAATTAGTATATACAACTCATCTACCACTACACTCAAGAAATTTCTTGTGAATTATACCAATTTGAGAATATTCCTGATTTCAATTCAGATAGCAACAGTAATGAAAGAAAGAACGGTAGAAACGCGAAAATTTATTGTGGTTCCAATTAAATGTCGATCACTTTCGTGTCGATAAAAAATGATCTTGTCAATTTTTCATATAGGAAATTAAGGTGATTGAATATATAAATATGAATGCTCAATATATTTCTATAATTGAAAAGATCTCAATTGAAATGACAAAACAATTTATAATAAAGTTCACACTAATTCAAACATGTTGTTATCGATCTGAAATTTACGTTGAATTAGATGAAGGTCATTCTTAACTTGTTTAAAAGAGCTATTCCTATCAAAAGTTCAGACAAGCCTAACACCTCAACTCGAGACTTTATCGATAGAGGTTGAAGTCTGACTATGAGAGACGTTATATTAAAACGTTGCAATCGAACTCACCCCTCCAATCAAAATCCTTCGGAAGGATGATGGCAGCAACCCCAAGTCAAAACACCGTAGCTTGACATGATCAAGGAAACAAGCTTGAGTCCATCAACATATATAAATGGATAAATAGTGAATGAGGAAATGGATCCAGAATGAAAAACTCTCTGTATAATTTATCAACATTCCAGCAAATTTCAAAAGTTTGATCGAGAATTGAACGTCATATTTTACCCAACAAAAGTTAATTGCACACTGCAACTTACATACGGCAAAAATTTATGTTTTTTTGAGTGACAAGAAGAAAGTTAACAGAGACACTTTTTGACATGACTGCAAAATTAGAACCGTGTCAAACTGGGTTACATAAACATTATTACTCCTTGTCCATTATCTCAATTGGTCAAATTTGAAATAAATGTTCGAATTAATGAAACCTCTTAATATTATTGTATTATTGTTTTTACTGTTCACTGCATTTAAATATGTAACTATTTTGAACGAACCCTAGTTCATCTACTGTTTAACTATTACTAGTCTTTTTTAGGAGTACATAAAATTCTTAAAGTCGAAGGTTAAAATATGGTTAACAACATTAATTAGATTAAAGTATTTGATTAAGTTTGAATTGCAAGAGGAAAATTCAAAAACATTTGGCAGTCATTTTCAACGTATTTAAATAATTTTTGCTTCTTCGAACTTTTAAACAAAATTGAGATTAGGCCGTTGTTTGAGTCCCGTCTTTTGAAGAAAAAAAAATATAATATTAAATAGTATTTTGATCTAATTTCAATAACAAATTATTCAATAAAATTATATTATATGCAAATAAAATAAAATTTCTTATTTTTTAATCACACATTTCTCATCAGTATACCATTCAAAAATGTATTTTTTGACTAGAATGGGGCTCAAACAAGCCTTTCTTCAGAAAAAAATTTTCTACAAGAAACAAAAGTAAAAATCTTGTCAAACGAATCCTTAGCACGATGACATGTGTGTGAACAGTAGCAAGGGATTAGCTGCCAGCATATAGTTATATGACATTCGCCTTTACTAGCATTGACTTGAATTAAAGTTAAGCAAAAAAGTTAATCCACTTGATTAAAATATTAATCTTTTTAATTTGACATCAATTTTGGCTTCATCTTACTAAATATTAAACATCAAGAGTCGGTCGCAAGCTGGATTAAATTCTAAAAAAAAAAAAATTATAATTATTATATAGTTAAAGTGATCTTTGGCTGTTCAAACGTTCTTGTAATTTTCTAACAATATTTATTTTGGCATCACTACGCTACAGCATGCCGTATTGCGAATATTTTTCATTTTTATTTGAAATTTTATAAAAAAAAAATTGTAAATTGGTTAAGATTATTGTAACCTCGAGATATTCATATCTTAATTAGTCATGACAAGTATCAATTAAGCAACTTAAGTTTGGTTATGAATTTTGATTAAAGTTGATAACTAGACGAGTTTATTTTAGTTTGATTTCAGGAAATAGCCACTCATCCGATCCAAAAATAGGAAACAAGAAGACAGGGTGATGCGTAGGGAAATGATTGGGTGTTTTTCTTAGACTGTCCAATCCGACATCGACACATGTACTCCCTGGATTTAAACTTGGATTTGAGTATGTTCGTGTAGCATTTCTCTTGATTTTACATGAATGGATGAAAATCAAATTCATGGAAACTGAGAGTGGCAATTAGGTAATTTAGTTAAAGTAGAGAGGCGTTTGTAGAGAATCAAAATCAGATGAGATGAATACGACAAGAGAGATTCGCTATCCGAATTAACGTCATGAATGGCGTAATCTCCACTCCGCACCCATGTGAGAGTACATTGAAAATAATACTGGAAAAATCAATTAAAAAAAAAAAAATCCTTTGGCAAGTGAATTGGGCTTGGGCTTATACCCACTTATGGTCCATGATGCTGGACGTGACATTTCTGTTGGCGTGAGGCCCAAATTTATTGGGTCGAGGTTAATGATAATGATATGTTTAGAAAGTAAACTAATCAATTGGCATTTTTACAGAAAAATCAAATTAAATATTAGACACGCATCAAGCTTGGCATACACGTTTTGAGCTATATTTAGAGGCTTATGAATCATGACTCATCAAGGTAAAGAATGGAGAT
>CAIGRN010164209.1:0-15665 GCA_903798345.1 Fraxinus anomala | reverse complement strand
TTTTATCTTTCCACTGCTGCGCAATTGGTATTGCTGATTTTTGTTTCAAATGTTTTCCAAAATCAAATTTTACCGTAATTGTCTAAACCTATATAGACAATTATCTTCCATCATATCTTTATAATATATTTGAAATTTGAAATTTTCCTTATTTGAAATTTATTTTGGTTGACATTAAAAAGCTTAAATTAAGAAGACTTTTAACGTTTCGAGTTCCTAGAATTTGGGGGCATTACACAATCGATGTTTGCTTTACTCGTTTTCTGAAATCAACAACTCAAATACCAAGTGTAAAAGTGTGTGAACAATTAAGCAATATAGTAATTGAGACATAGTATCATCATGCTAGTTAAATTGAGATACAATATTAATGTTAATCAAAACACCAACTGAAACAATAATATCACAAAACATCAAAACTCAAAAAAGCTAAGAATTCAAAATGATATGGAATGATGCAGAATCTCTACCCTTAATACAAATTTACTCCTCCTTAATAATTACTTTCTCCCACCTTTTTCTCAAAAATAATGACGGGAAAAAAGAACAAGAAATCTCTCTCCCCTTTTTTTGTTTAAATATCTTCTTGAAATACCAATAACAATAACCATGATAACTCAAAGATGCAATTGATAACATGTACAAGAATAATCAATGAACAGTGAACTTTCCCAAATACTCCATTCAAGTCTCAATCGAATAGATTGTATAAGTGATCCATGTGTGTAAAGTGCCCTTAATTCCTTATGAGCAAGACTCCAAACCTTAAATTTGTGAGAAAAGATATGCTAAACATCACTGCATAATGAGTATTTTCTTTTATTAGTGAAAGTCAAACCCAACACACTAAGGCCTACAAAATAATGAAGCTCATCATATATAAATTTTTCTTTTCTCCCCCTGGATTTAAGCATATTTATTTTTTGTTTTCATATTTTATGTGTAGACTCTTCTCATTAAGTGACTAAGATGACCCATGTAACGAGTTTTGAGCCAATAGCTCCATGTCAGACCACCATAGGGTATCAGGTTTTGAGAAATCCCTCGAGCTTAATTGCTCNGAGCTTAATTGCTCGAGTAAAATAGGCTCCGAAAAAGAGTATAAGATGAATTAATTTTTCTTTTTAGGGAATATGCTATAGCTTAGGTCAACTAGTTTAAGGTCAATTCATGTTCAAGCTCACTTCACCTCACCATAGATGACTGTTATCTCAAATCTTATACACGTAGTCAAGACTCACTTATAAGATCTTAGTGTGTGTAGTGTAGATGGTATATGAAAAAACCTATACTAAATACTCTATATCAAGCCTAAACAAAGAAATGGAAACTAAGCTACAAATCACTAATAGTAGTCATACTTGGTCACAATAAACATGTTCAAGAAAATCATATAATGTTCTATATATTCAAAATTTTCTTTTCTCTTTTTGTTTTTTAAATTAAAAAATAATCAACTAGAATAAAAAGAAAAAAAAATGGGATGCATGCAATAATGAATAAACACAATGTAATAGCACAATCATGCACCAAAATACCTACTCAAAGAGGTACACAAAAGCTCTTACCTTCAAGAGCACCGTGATCAGATTGATAATTTCTCATATAACTCTTTTTAACCTAAACTTTCCTAGAAGCAGAAATAGTCCTAGTTAATTGTGTCAGCATCTCAATCAAGTGATTAACCTGACTCGTAAGGAAGTCGACCTTGTTAGAGATAACACGATTTCTGCTCATTTTCAAAAAAATTAGGACATTTAGGCCTTGTGTGGCCTAACTCACCACATTTGAAACATATAAGGATAAACCTAGGACCAAAACTACATGGTTCCTGAAATAGGTTTTTGGACTGGTTGATCCTACGATGTCTAGTAGTCTTCTGTCCTAAGATACCCTTGTTCTTGTGTTCAAGATTTGCAACATACCTAGGTTGGTTGGTGACAAGAATAAAAGTGGTTTTAGAATTACTATCACTCTTATGATCAGACTACTTATATCCTAAACCTCCCATATTCCTAGCAGGTTTGTTCAACCTTAAAATATTATCAAGTTTCTGAGACTCACTCAAGAATGAATGGAGTTGAGTATTGAATTTCTTAAGGTCACTTGTTAGGGTTTTAACCTTAGCCTGTATGTTCTTATTGACTAATCTTTACCCACTAAGGCTTTTGGTAGACTCCTAAATGTCAGATATAAGTTTTTCTCTTTCTATCTCAATTTTATTAACCTTCTTAAGAACATATTTAATTCACCTGCTTAATTTGAAAACTCTCCTCAAATAACTGACTATACGACTCACAAATCTATGAATTATCCACAAAGTCTTCGTCAAAACCTTTACTTCGTTCTAAGTCGTAACCCTTCTCACTTTCCTTATCAGATTTACTCTTAATAATATAAGCAAAAGCAATATAGTTATGACCTTGAGGATAATTGATTGTTCAAGTTAGTCTCGTCATCAGAGAGAGTCACATTCAAAGTATTACCTTAGTTTTCTTATTGTTAGAACACTCACTCCTATAGTGGCCAAAATCTTGACACTTATAACATCTTATAGACTAGGATTTCTTTTTAGACTCACTGGGGGCAGCTTTATTTCTTACTTGAGACTTATTCTTCTTCCTAAATATTTTTCAAAAGTTCTTTACAAAATAAGCTATCTCTACATCATTAGGGTTTTCCGTATCAGTATAGTTATACTCCTCATCCTAACAGTGTTCAAGACTATAGCCTTATTATTTATAAGTCGAGATATGGTAAGTTTATAAGTTTGGAGATATCCAACTAATTCTTGTTAAGTCTCTGCTCTCCTCTATAGCTGTTATTTTAGGTCTAAACCTCTCAGTTAAGCGTCTAAGAACTTTTCTCACAATTTTTGTTTTTAAAGTTTTCTCACCTAGATTGAAGCTAGAGTTTACTATATTATTTAACTTCGCATATAATTCATCAATTGATTCATCATCCTTCCTTCTAATCTTTTCAAACCTAGTGGTCAACATTTGTTATTTTGAGATTTTAACTATCTTAGTACCCTCATATGTGGTTTCTAGAATATCCTATACCTCTTTGGTGGTCTCACACATTGATACTACCATAAACTCTTCGACGGACACAACCATAAATAGGACATAAAACCCTTTACTATTCCAGTTACACCCATCTAGTTCATTCTTATTCCAAAGGAAAATATATCTAGGGGTAACTACACTAGAAACGATAGTAGAGGGGGCTGTCCAACCTTTCTCAACACACACATACACACACATATCCAATCATCCATAGATTTCAGGAAGGCTCTCATCCTAGCTTTTATGTATGCATAATTGCTTCCTTCAAAATACGAAGGCACGGAAAGAGACTGACTCATCTAGATTAAGTTAGAGCCAAAAATCTAATTGAGGCTCTGAAACCAATTGAAAAGTATTAACAATGTTCAACCCAACTAACACTTAGAGGAGGTGAATAGGTGTATAATGTGGAATTAGTATTTACCAATTATTATTAGCAATAAGTCACTATTAATAATCAATCTAGATGAATTCACATGCAATTACTATCCCACGTTGAATTACCATAGTTTGTATAATTGCAGAAAGTAAATAACATCACAAAATTGATGACAAAAAAAATCTTTTGGTGAAAAAAATTCTGGGACTAAGCCAATAAAATTCACTATAGACAAAGACTTACAGTATGGTCTAGACTAGATAACCTCCTAGACTCCCTAACCTACTTCCTATAATCTCCAAGGCCCTCATGAACTGCATGTTCCTCACACCAGCTCCCGACCTTTTGGAGTTTTCTATCTCGTGTGCATCACCAAGAACGCTTTGTTCTTGTCTTCTCCTTCCTAAATGCTTAGCACTCTCTGATAGATATTTAGGAAGTGGGTGTTTTGATCATGTGGATTGATGTTTTCTCTAAGGTGTGGTTGATTGATCTCAAAGAATGGATTCGTTATAAGATCTCCAAAGTTCTCTAGGTAAAATAATATGATCAACCACAGTTTTTACATAGTGGGGCTATTGTATTTATAGTATAGAGATATTAAGGTAGTATAGGATACATAGAACTCTTGAAAATTGTGAACTAGGGTTTCATGGGAAACACCGTCGCTCTAGCGCCAGGAGAGCGACATGTGGGACAATGATTCTGTTTTGGACGCTTGAGCATTAGTTGACGACATGCTAACCTAATTTTTGGCGACTTTTCTCCTTATTCCATATTCGAACCCAAAGACTCCTAGTTCATCTATACAACATCCCAATAGACTTCCGACTTTTATAACTCTCTTATTAACATTAATTTTGTCTACAGTCATGCCAATACAATGAAACCTAACATATGTGATAAGATAACTACTTGAAATTAAATATTTAAAATGGGTAATTAGCACATAAAGTCCTTACCTCTTATTATTGTTGTGGAAAATGTCCATAACTTCATTTTTTTGACATTTTTATCCTTAATTATACATTTAATTGTGCAAAACATTCATTTCATCAATTTCCATCCAATTTCTCAATAAAAAAAATGTGAAATGACGAATATACTCTCATATTTAATAAATTATTTAGGACCGTTGGTAATTTTTAAAAAATTTAGGACTATGATTGCAATTATTTCCTTATTTTTCTTTTCTTTTAGTTTTATTTAACTATGAGGGTGTATTTGTCATTTTATAAATATTTATTGAGAAATTGGATGAAAATAGATGGAAGGGATATTTTGCGCAATTAAATGTGTAATTAAGGGTGAAAATGCCAAAAATGAAAGGTATTGACGTTTTTCAGAATAAGGTGAAAAGTTGGGACTTTATGTGCTTATATTTCCATTTATAATGTAATAGAAAAGTATAAATAAAAGAGGAATTAGTTCAAATGATCTCCCCTCAATCTCTTTTTGTTCAAATTGCCTTTGATCAAATTCTCAAAAATAAAATGACATTTAATTATTTAAAAATATAAAATGACCACTTTATCCTTATCTTGTAAAATCAAATTGAAGAAGAATATTGTAGATATATCTAAACCATTTATCCCCAAATTGAAAATTGAAAAGGGGTTTTTACATCTCCATTCTCAAATCAAATCTACCTTCATTTCCCCTCAGTCTTGGGTTTCACCAGCCAACGAACAATGCGACCACATGCTTGATGAAACATAGTGATGCAATAAAAATTGGGAATAATATACTGTGAAGGAGTGCGAAAAAGGGAGACGTGTTAATCATCTCTTAGCACCATTACCAGTTATTTCTACAAAGATAAAAGTCATTTTCTTCATCACGAAATTTGGGAGGTAATATCATATTTTTATTTAGAAACATGATTTAATTCTGTTCAGCTCTATTCTTTGATTTCTGACTCGATTTGATTGTGTGCAAATGATTTAATCTCAAACGCTTCTCAGCTTTTTGCTCCTTAGAAATTTTTTTTTTCCAAAATTGTTGTTTCAAGATGGTAATTTTCCTTATGCAACAACTATTTTATGTCAATATCTTGCCTTTAGAACTGGCCGCCACTAAAGTATAATCTATGATATACCCCCCATGCCAACTTGCTTGAATTAAATATTTAATGATCCACGTTTGTGATATGATGAGAAAATCACATCGGAGAATGAGAAAAACCTTAACTTTTGCTTTCTTTGTTGTATCACATGCCTGCCTGCCTGCTTGCTTGCCTGCCTGCCTAGCAACCTCACTTAACCATAACACCCAGAGAAACAAACAAAAATTCCAACTACTGCCCAACTTCAAATCAAATGCTAACTTGACTAACATTCTCAGTTTAATTCAATATATGCTAACTTGTCGTCCTCCACATTGTGCGTGGTTGGAGTAGTAGAACGTGGATCAATAAATATTTAATTCAAGCAAGTTGCCTTTAGAATTGGCTGCCACTTGACTAACATTCTCAATTTTGTTTTAAGAAAGGCCATTAGATTTTTTTTTTTCTTTTCTATTAATTGATGTGCAAAGTCTTGCATTTCCTTCACAAGGATACAACGCTAAATACCATTTGACATATTGTTGTCGATTCTGGCAAAAATGGTGACTTTACCATGCGATTTTATATTTCTTCCTATTTTGCATATAAAATGGCGACTTCACCATATGAACTCACCTTACACATTAGAGTGAAACTTTTAAGAGAGTGATATGTACCTAAAATGAGGCTTAAAATTGATATCATACTTTCTCTACAATGTAATCCTTATTTGATAGGATGAGATGGAAGTAAAAGACGACGTTGAAGATGACATAATAGATATATTGCCCAAATATGTATGTTTGCAACAGTCATGATTAAAGATATTGAATGTAATTGAAATTTATATATTTTCAGGCCTTTATAACTTTCAAGTTTAAATATCGTACATGTCTAGGATAGTGATATTGTTCCATGATCAATAAAACGACATTTAGGTCGTTATGTCAAAATATAAGTACTGGTTCATGTAACGATATAGACTTCGTTCCTGTGACACAAAACGATATTGATATCGTTCTAGTACGAAAATGCACTCATTCATATAATGATATTGAAATCGTTCCCGAGACACAAAACGATATTGATATCGTTCATGCATGAAAATTGCATTAATTAACATAACGATATTGAAATTGTACACAAAACGATGTTGATGTTGTTTTCATACTAAATAAACATTGCTTTACTGATTTTCATCACGACATTGAAGTCGTTATAGATTAGTCATTTCGATAAAAAAAAAACTTGCACCGTGCAACATAGGGTGTTATGACTACGCTTCCAAGGGACAATTTGTTCTCGAATGGTGAGCAATTCAGAGGCACGCGAACACCGGCATAAACCACGCGTGTCCGCCAAATCACTCCAAAAATAACATTGTTGTAGTTTCTTTTAATACGTAATGATATTGATATCATTATCCATCAAAATCATGAAATAACATAACGGCAATGAAGTCGTTTCAATACAATATTTACGACATTGATATCGTTCTAGTTCAAATCATGAGTACAACGAAATTGAAGTCGTAAGATACGAAATGATATCAATGTCATTATGCATCAAACACACAAAATAAAATAATGACATCCATGTCGTGTCAGTATAAATTTGACGAGATTGAGATCGTTCAAGTTCAAATCATAACTACAATGACATTGAAATCGTTTCTTTTCATATTAAAAGACAATATATCATTTTGACTAAAAACGACGATTTGACTGTCCACGACCGTCGTCATACCTCTGACATATATAGGATGACCGAAAGAAGTCATCAAATGGGTTCGATCTCACTAAAAAGAAAACTACATGAACATTTGTGTTTCATAGTTATCTAGTACTTTCCAATTATTCCGGCAGAAAGAAAGTATTTTCATTTGCTCTTTCTAAACCATTCGAGTGGTATCAACCCACTTGATAATCTCATTTGATCATCCTACATATGCCAAGGTATGCCGCGTGGTCGTGGACTAATCATCATTTTTAGTAAAAACGATATAATTGTCATTTTATAAAAGCTAAAACAATATATATGTCATTTTAGTTATGATTTAAACCGAAACCATATCAATGTCATCAAAATTGTACTGAAATGATAATGATATCGTTATGTATCAAACCATGAAATAACATAACGACGTCTATATCACTTTAGTACAAATTTGATGAGTTTGAAATCTTTCCAATTCAAATCATAACTATGACGACATAGATATCGTTTATTTTCATACAAAATGATATCATTTGGCTAAAATCAACCCAACATGCCTTCAATATATGTAAAAAGACCGAAAGAGATCATCAAGTAGGTTGATACCACTCGAATGACTTAAAAAGAGCGAACAAATATACTTTCTTTTTATTGGAATAGTTCGAAGGTGGTATACAATCATGGGAACACAAATGTTCCCATAGTTTCTTTTGAGTGAGATCAAACCCACTTGATGACCCATTTCAATTGTCCTACATATGTTAAATGCATGTCGGGTGGTCGAATAATCATTTTTAGTAGAAACAATATAATTATTATTCTATATAAACTAAAATGATATACATGTCATTTTAGTTATGGTCCAACTGAAATGATATCAGTGCCATCAAAATTGTACTAAAACAATAATGTATCATTATGTATCAAATCTACGAAATAACATAACGACGTCCATATCATTTTAGTACAAATTTGACGAGTTTGAAATCGTTCCAATTCAAATCACAACTACAACGACATAGATATCGTTTATTTTCATATAAAATGATAATTATATCATTTTGACTAAAAACAACTATTCGACCATCCACAACCACCCGACATGCCTTCAACATACGTAAGACGAACGAAAGAGATCATCAAGTGGGTTGATACCACTCGAATGTCTTAGAAAGAACGAACAAATATACTTTCTTTTTGTTGGAATAGTTCGAAGGTGGTATACAATCATGGGAACACAAATGTTCCATAGTTTCTTTTGAGTGAGATCGAACCCATTTGATGACTTATTTCGATCATCCTATATATGTTAGATGCATGTCGGTGGTCGTAGGCAGTTGAATCGTTGTTTTTAGTAGAAACAACATAATTATCGTTCTATATAAACTAAAACAATTTATATGTCGTTTTAGTTATGATTTAAACTGAAATGATATCAGTGTCATCAAAATTGTACTGAAACGATAATATATCGTTATGTATCAAACCCATGAAATAATATAACGACATCCATATCGTTTTAGTACAAATTTGATGAGTTCGAAATCGTTCCAATTCAAATAATAACTACAACGACATAGATATAATTTCTTTTCATATAAAACAATAATTATATCGTTATGACTAAAAACAACGATTCGACCATCTATAGCCACCCGACAGGCCTTCAATATACGTAGGATGATTGAAAGAGGTCATCAAGTAGATTGATACCACTCGAATGGCTTAGAAAGAGCGAATGAATATGCTTTCTTTTTCTCGGAATAGTTCGAAGGTGGTATACAATCACGGGAACACAAATGTACCCATATTTTCTTTTAAGTGAGATCAAACCTACTTAATGACCTATTTTGATCGTCCTATATATGTCAGAAGCATGTCAGGTGGTCGTTGGCGATCGAATTATTGTTTTTAGCAGAAACGATATAATTATCGTTTATATAAACTAAGACGATATATATGTCATTTTAATTATGATTTAAACTGAAACGATATCAATGTTGTCAAAAATGTTTGAAATGATAATGATATCATTATGTATCAAACCCACGAAATAACATAATGACATCCATATCGTTTTAGTGCAAATTTGACGAGTTTGAAATTGTTCTAGTTCAAATCATAACTTCAACAACATAGATATCATTTCTTTTCATATAAAAATATATTTATATCATTTTGACTAAAAATTTTATTATTTGAACTGAAACGATATCAATGTCGTCAAAATTGTATTGAAACGATATGAATGTCTTTATGTTATTTCATGAGTTTAATACATAATGATATCAATATCGTGACATATTAAAGAAAATGATATCTATATAGTTTTAGTTATGATTTGAGTAGGAATGATTTAAATCTCGCCAAGTTTGTACTGAAACGATACGAATGTTGTTATGCTATTTCGTGAGTTAAATATTTATGATTTGTTGTTATTTTTTGAAAATTGCATGAGAATTGAATGAAGGATGGATGTTTGGGGACCGAAACGTTTACCTTCAGAAAATTTGTTTGGTGTGTGCCTCTGAGTTGTTTACCACCCGCGTGAGCGAATGGTCCCTTGGACGCGCATTACCACCCGCGAGAGCGAATGGTCCCTTGGACGCGCATGCGCCTGCTCCTTATGTCATGTGCGCTATGCAAGTTTTTTATATAACAACTTCCATGTCATTTTATTGGTCTATAATGATTTCAATGTCGTTATAAAAATCAATAAAACAATATGTTTTCATACTGGAACAACATTAATTTCGCTTTGTGTCTTAGGAACGATTTCAATGTCTTTATGTGAATCAGTGCAATTTTCTTACTAAAACGACATCAATATTGTTTTGGTCTTAGGAACAATTTCAATATCGTTATGTGAATCGGTGTAATTTTCGTATTGAAATGACATCAATATTGTTTTATGTCTCAGAAGCGATTTCAATGTTGTTATGTAACTCTATGCATTTTTCATATTGGAACGACATATGCGTCAACTATAACGACAAATTAGAAGAAAAACACAAGTGCTTAAGTGTTTTTTCTTCGTAAAGGATTGTGGAATCCTACAAACCATTTGCCTTGAATCCTTTTTAATCACTCAAAATAATCCTAGAGGGGGTTGATGTCATTTGAGTATAGCAATCGCACGTTTAAATCTTATTTCCAATTTTAGTGCTCTTGATTTGTTTTGTGTTCTCTCCTTCTCCCATTCTTCTAAATTCTGTTAAACTACGACTCTTATACCTTTTCTTTTAACTTTCTTCTATTTTTTCCTTGCTTTCTGTTGAAACATTCGGGTCATTAGTCGCCCATGTGGTGTGACCCGACTCGCAAGATAATAAAGTGGGATGAAGGGAGTGGTTTGAATTTGGAATTTAAACCTATGAATCTCCAATAACCTCTGTTAACTTTCCAAATAACCTCCAATTAATTTTCAGGAAAAATAAGAAGAGAAAAATAGATGAAAAGATAGTGAATTTTGTATGGAAATTATCACCTAAACTGAAAAGCACCTAGAAAAATTGGCACTTAGGTTGTGGCTAATAGTTCCCTTTCATTGTGACTGGGATTTGGACCATTGGAGTGAAAGAAATTTTTTTTTTTGGAGTTTGGTAAGCTAGGTGATTCAACAATTCAAAAATATCTTGGAATTAATCATTTCAAGTAAGCATCTCGACCCAAAATTTATGATTATGAATGCTGTGAAATCTTACATTTGTATCAGAGCCTTAAATGTTGCTTTCCTTGCATATATTTGGCTGTAAATGGAATTAAAGAGATGAAAAATGGATGCATGAAATTTTGTTTTGAAGCTTGAAACAACTTTAATGGAAAGTTATAAAATACTCCACATAAATTCTTATGTTTCCTTTAGAATGTAGTAGAACATGTCTACAAAATATCAAGTCATTTGGATTTATATTTTGGCAGAAAAATCGAACCCTAGTTATAAAATCCGAAATTTCATCACATAATAATTTCTTCTACATTGCGTTTCATGCTTCCCATTTGGTATTTTTGGATAGATCTTTTTGAGACCCTTTTAGTGGAATAAAGATCATTAATTTTGGCCTTGAAATGAATAAGTTATGCCCTCGTGAAGTTTGGATGAAAATCTGAATTTTTGCATGAAAATTAGACATAATGAGCAGTACTAAAAATCTACTCCAACTCTCAGTCAAATCCGTTCATTTCCAAATGTGGCTTTAAAAATTGATGTAAGATCTGACTAAACATGTGAAGTCATAACATTGAAATTAGTCAAAAGGATTGAACGGGAAATATTTTTGGCTTTAGGAAGCACGTGCAGGGGCGGAGCTAGTACCTGATGAGTCGGCGTGGCTGCTTGTGCTAGCTTTGCCCCAAAAAAATGGATAATAAAGCTTTGATGATTGACGTTAAATATTTATAAATGTACCAACCTTAACAAAAGGTTGTGTACCTCATATGGTAGAGTACTAGTTTTGCAAGCAAAAGGCACAGGGTTTGATTCTAGGAACCTCCACAATTTCTTTTAATTTTTAGGTACCAAATTGTTCAAAGCAAAATTTTATATCATATTTGCAATAGGTGAGATACGAACTTGCACTCAACAAGTGATAAGGGAATGCTTGACAGTTATGGCAATTGAATAACTTTAATAATAAATGTGACAAGAAAACATATATTCAATTTTATGAAAGTAATAGACTATTTGTTTATAAATTTTTTTATAACTAAAATTCGATATTGCAATGACCTTACGGTTGAATCACTAATCCAATAATTTGTACAATCAACGATTGGGTCGAGTACGATAACAATGCATAATATATATGAAAATATGTAGTTTACTAACTAGGTTAGACCTCACGTGTGGAATAATACTAATTAAAGTAACAAGTCACTTTTAATTAGTTTGTAGATGGTTAAGCATATAATCCAATTTCCCTAAGTTGAATTACCGCAATTGTAATATTTGGAAAGCAATAAAGAACAAACAGTTTGATGACGGAGAAATCTAACTAGGTAAAAACTCCGGAATCAAGCCAATTACCTCCACTATAGACAATGTGGGTTACAGTTCAATTCCAAACTAGTCTCACTAGCTGTTGTAAACCTTACAACTCCAAGATCTACTGCTCATTCCAACCTTGAGATCAGCTACCGTAGATACTGTCCAGCCAACCCCACTAGACCTCCTTACCTACCTCTTGTAGCTTCCAAATTCTACTGTACTTATAGACTCACAATCTTCTACCAAGATATGTTGTCTCAATCTCATGATATTTTGCACACATCTTTTCCAAGTGGATACCCAGGAATCACCTATTCCTGTTCTTCTTCCCGCGCTTGAATCCCTTTCTTAAAGTTTTAAGGAAGCCATGTGTTTTGAATTAATGAACCTTGATGTTTTCCCAAAACTCGATTGTCGGATCACAAGGATGAATCAATCAATGAATAGCCTCTTGGATCTCTCAAACAAAGATATGAAAGTGTTTTGTAATTATATCACAATGAAGCAACCTTTGAAATTCGTCCCAAACTTCTGTATTTATAGTTGGGGACGCTTAGGTGTTATGGGCCATGTAAAAATCTTTAAAATCACAAATTAGGTCTAGCCGCATAAATATGTCGCTCGAATGAGGGGACTTGTCGCTCGAGCCAAAGGTCTGTCGCTCGAGCGAAGCCTGAGCGCTAAGCAAGCGACAATGATTCTGTTTCTGTCGCTCAAGCGATGTCCAGGCCTGAGGCTAGCGAAATTTCGGCTCTACTTCTTCCTTGTTTCCAAACTTGAACTCAAACCCTAGGCAACTTAAGTCAACTATACAAAATTGTACTTTACTCCTTGACTTTTACACATNAGAAAAACCTTAACTTTTGCTTTCTTTGTTGTATCACATGCCTGCCTGCTTGCTTGCCTGCCTGCCTGCCTGCCTAGCAACCTCACTTAACCATAACACCCAGAGAAACAAACGAAAATTCCAACTACTGCCCAACTTCAAATCAAATGCTAACTTGCTAACATTCTCAGTTTAATTCAATATAAGATTTTATTAATTTATTTTGTAAAAATTAAATTTAGATAATCTAAATACTGTTCTTTACTCTTTTAAGAGTTCGAAAAATGCATTTATTTGTGTCAAAAATAGTTATAAAATTACAGTGTTAAAAACTTTGCATAAGCTTCGCCTAAGTTTGGAACTTGTATTTACCATTTAATCATGTTTTACGAATAAGTTTTATATTGTCTCGTTTAAGTCCGTTAAAACTTGAAACTTGATCATACATATATGAATAAAAAAAAAACAAATATTTTTTTTTTGTTATTTTGGATTATATTTTCATTGTATATGACTTTTATGATTATATTGAAGAATTTTTTTAATATTATTTAATTAAATATTAATAAATAATCTCGTTATTGCGACTATCAGCAACCAATGACCGCCCTAGCTCACTCAACTTCTTGGATATACCATTGAGGGCGCGTGCGAGACTCAATCATAATTCTGAAAGTTGCAGATTGGTCCTTGAGTTATTCTTAATTTTTTAGCATAATGAAATTAATTTTTCAGATTTTTTTTTGTTTTTTTTTTTTTTGTATTTAATGCTTAAAGTAGATTTGTAGAAAGCATTGAAATTGTGTTTTTACTTTTAAATTTTTTTATAAAAAATATATTTATTGAATGGTATTTTTCAAGTGGGAGTTAATTTTTTGAGATATTCTCGATTTTTCAAAATTGTAAAATACTCTGAAAGTATTTAAAATCTCACGTTTTATAAACGTTCATGGGTTATTAGCTCTTTGATTAGGTTATGTAATCTATTATGACTTGTTTCTAACTTTTGTGCTTGATCACATATGGTGGAGCTATACGCACTTTTAGATGGAATGCTAGAAAAGCATAAGTTATGGAACTTGTTGAAAATCTACTTGATTATCGAAATTAATAAATGGATCTAGAACATGACCTAATGGAATACGTGAATATTGTTGGGATATATTTTTTGGTCATACGTAGATTATGAAAATCCTAAAACCATTTTCCATTTATTGGGATTGTGTTGCAATAGAGACTAAAGTGGGGTTGAGAATCTGTATAATAAAACTTAAATGATGTGAGTTTTATTCTTTAATTATAATTGTAATTCTTTTCAGGAAAAATTAATTTGTGATATCATGATACATTTCATAATTGGATGAACATGCAAATTTATATTTTATTGCACATTATGAAATTACCTTAATAAATTACATGATATCTATTAATTCGTGAATTGTAATGAATGCTAGACATATTGATTGTAAGTTGAGTGATAGTTCGGTGATTGGTGAATTTAAAGGAAATCTCATTTAGAACTATTTGATTCACTGGGTGTGAGTTCTCAAGCTAGAAGAATTAATGTAATTCTTGTTTAGAACTTATGAAATTAAGCTTATGGTAGTGATACAATAGGATTGTGGAAGATGATTGGGAACATAGTGAACTTTCGACTCTATGCCTAATGTTGAACTACCGTGTACATTATTTTACGTGAATGCAAAATGATATATGTGCATAAGTGGGCATTGATTGAGAATAAAATATCTCTAAAATCTGATAGAACATGGCATAAAAAATCTATATTTGTTGACCTTATCAAAGATAATAAGCTAAATATGATAACATTTGCCTCGATAAGATTTTAAGAGTACTAGAAGAACATGATGCTTTAGTGAACATCAACCATGAAATAGAATACCTAATGTGGGTCATACTACTCTGGAGAATAAAGATCAAGAACTTTGTTAAGTACGAGAAAGATAGATTCTAGTGTTTGAGCATTTGAATTGTTAAGCTCTGTCATAGATGATTTTTTTCTTGAATATGAATTAGATAAGATAGTTAGCATAGTGGTGACGTTTTTGTTGGTCACATTTTGCTTAGACCAGTAGTAAGTTCAAACTTGTCTCTTCTTAATAGATGGGAACTTTAGAGGTCAACGTGACTCACAAATTGAAGCATCAATTTTCTCTAGACACCACCCGCTATGTGAGTTAAAAGACGTGCGACTTGATGTTGCTAAGTCTTGAGGATATACTTGTGTGGCAATGTTCTAGTTTGCATAAGACTTTGGATCTTAAGTATTAAATGAGCTAGAACAAATGCGGGATAGATGAGGAGACTGGAAAAGGGACCAAGAAGAACATATCGAATAATAAGTGCTTGAAAGTGGCTTTAGTAGAGGATCAATATTATAAAGGTCCAAGTGCTTCAACTATATAGTTTGAAACTCTTAGCTCGAAAGTGATTAAGCTAAAGGATATTGTATTTGAATATATTCTTCTTAGTGTTGTTTATGTGTCAATACTATACATATTGGATCTTAACTTGTGTGGTTAGTGGATTCAAGAGTTAGAAAACCACTTTATATGAGATCAAGAAGTGTCTTTAGTCTATTGTCGAGTCTTTAACTTGATACATAGATATATACAAATACTGAA
>CAIGRN010164196.1:0-12198 GCA_903798345.1 Fraxinus anomala | reverse complement strand
AAAAAAAAAAAAAAAAAATCCCTTTAATTGACAATTTTCATGAAAAATAAAGTCAAACGAAAACCAAAAGATTCAAAATTTCAACATTTTTCAAGTAGAAAATTATATCAGTCAAACACAATTAATTGACAATTCTCAGGAAAACAATTATAGGCAATTCAATTATCTGAAATTCATTTTCTTTCCACCCAAATTTCGCTCTTACAATTAAACGGAGCCTTATTGAACCTCATAAATGATCTTATGTCTCGGTTTGGTAGTAGATTTTGATTAAAAAAAATTGATAAAATGTGTAATTGAAAAGTTATGAGTTTCATAAAATGTGTAATTTAAATTTATTGTTGATTTGAGATTTAATTTAATTTTAATCCAAACCAAACAAGGGTTATATGTTGATTACTGATTCATNTTAATTTTAATCCAAACCAAACAAGGGTTATATGTTGATTACTGATTCATATTTAATGCAGGTGAGATATTAATTGCATTGAATTACAATAAACAAACTACTACATATCTCTCTTCAATATTATTGAGTAGAATTAACCAAAATGATAAAAGAGTACACTTCAAATGCGCGTTTAATGTGCATCTCTTTCTATATATATGTATGCTTGTGTATGGTACGTTCCATATTATATCCGAGTGCAATGAAGGGCCCATTGAATGTATTTCCCATACCTCTATATATTGCACGAGCTTGAAGCCATTTTAGGTCATGAAATACAGTGTGTTAAAATGGCAAAGAAAATGCTTCTGTTATCAGCCTTGTTTATTTTGCTGATGATTTATTCTCTGGGACTTGCCTCTGGCGATAACTGGCTCGATAGCGGGATGAAGAAAATGAGAGAGGAGTTGCCATTGCCGGAGAAGAAAGTGGAATTTTTGCATGGCATAAACAAACATGTAAGTTTGAGGCAACACAGAAGAGAGTTAAGAGAGAAATTCAATCCCAAATTGGTTGCAAAATTGGAAGGTCCAAGGCCAACAGCACCAGGGCATAGCCCAGGTATAGGACATCATGGATAATTGAATTTCCATTTTGAGGGGAAAAGAAATCTGAATTTCAAGCTTTTGTTCTTGTATGTGATGTAAATTTGTGGGTTTTCGAGTTGAAATTATTTTGTACTGCGCGGACTAAAATAATTAGTGTGACCTGCTGTATAATATTAAATGGTATGTAAAGCACGTGTGTAATTAAAAATTTATATATTTTGGTCATAAGATGAAGTTTTTCTACTTATTTTATTAGACGCTTTATGTTGATTGTTTGATGTTGCAATGAGCACGTTGGGATGAATGAATAACTCCCGTATTTAAAAATAAATTGAAATATTATCTTTTGTATTTTCTTAAAATGGTACATTAAAATGACACCTACTACTAACTTAGAAGCAAGCTATTATTATTTTAGAAAACAAATGGTAATCGTATTCCTCGTGGTACAAATCATATTTTCAAAAAAAAATAATGTAAATAATCTATTGACCATTGACAAATATATGTGAAGAAAATAATCCAAATTCTAATACTATAAATAGGGATGAGCAAAAGATCGTCAATTTGTCAAATATGCTGATTAAAATTGTTGGTTTTCTTCACATGGATATGTTGGTGTCTCGATTTTGAACCGAATCAAATTGTTTACGAACGCTTTAGTTTAAGTTTCGCTAGTTAAAAAATTATGAAACTAAACTGAACCATTTACACAACTAAAACAAATTAAACTACTTTACAAGAACTAAGTTGTAAAGAGACAAACATAACTCCTATTTCAAAAGTACTTTATGGACTTTGAAAGCTTTCCATGACAAAACAATAAAAATTAGTGGTTTCTTTTTATGTAATGTTCAACACTTTATTTTTTATTTTATTATTATTATTATTATTATTATTATTATTATTATTTTGGGTATGAAAATTCATAGAGAGTTGAATGGGGAAACAAAAATGTGTGAAAATTCATAGAGGGTTGAATGGAATGGCTAAAGAGCCCAATAGTGTGATGAGTCCACAACGTATAAAAAAAAGGGGGGGTATCAGGTTAATCTTGAAAAGTTTAATAAATTGTTTTCATTGAAACCAGTTTTTACCCAAGATATACTATAGTTTTGAAAATGGTTACAATTATGGTTTAACTTTATAATATTTATTGAATTTAGCTTTTAAACTTGTATTGAAATTAATACGTTATAACGCTTGTTTAGAAAGTAATAATTTAGACTTTGCATTAAGATTTTATATTGATGTTTAATTTGTTTGGAAAAATGTTATTTTTATTTCCCTATGCAAGCTGTGGTTTTAAACCCAACCGAATCGCAAAAAAATGGTATGAATTTGAATGGAATTTTCCAGAGAGTTTTAAACCGTTTGGTTTTAAAGTAGGTTAAAAATGTGCAGATTGAATCGAGTTCATCCTTTACAAATGAGTATTGTTATTCATAAGTATTGATTATATGTGCGGTGTCCACCGTATCTTAATTGTAATGACTATTGTTCCTTAATTTTTTAAGGGATTTTCTTTTTCTTTTTTGAAAAATCATAATGACACTGATAAATTGGATGTGTATTGAATTTGATTAAGTAAAATGTTAATTATATATAGAGGGTCGTGCTAAATAAATTAATTACACGTTATTGTCATATGAATTACCTAAATCCATTTCGGGATAGTTATTGTTATTCTTGAACTTTAGGTTCTTTGATACGCCAATTATCGTTGAGATCATTTAATAATGATGATCAATATCTCGACGTGTTGAAAATTGATACAAATCTAAGTGGTGAGCATGTAATCACCTTCGAAATCCCTCACCTTGTTTGATAGTTCAAGGACCACATGTGCAATAATGATAATATAGAAATAAAGATTGCTTATGTATAGATGGTGAGGGAATGTCCTCGACATAGTTTTACGTTGATCTAGGGTCGTCCCCTATACATATAGAGAGAGAGATTTTTTATTTTTTGTACTTCTGTTCC
The DNA here is from genome assembly GCA_903798345.1 of Fraxinus anomala. Classification (NCBI taxonomy): domain Eukaryota; kingdom Viridiplantae; phylum Streptophyta; class Magnoliopsida; order Lamiales; family Oleaceae; genus Fraxinus; species Fraxinus anomala. The sequence continues at coordinate 9,216 of CAIGRN010164196.1, read as the reverse complement.
AAAATATTGGATTTCAAGTTCGAGATCCAAGAATGGGATCGAAGCAGATGTTCATATAAAGAATTCAAGATTCGAAGTTTGATCACACTACAAGGATAATTCTGTAATCTTTTGTGTGATTGATCATATTATAATGATAATATAATTAATTAATAAAGATCTTGGGTTTAAAATTTTTGTTATCTAATTTTACTTATTTTTCCTATTCATTCACGAAGGAAAGAATATGATCAAGGTATTAGTTACTAAATGAAATGGTCAGATATACTTGCAAAGCCCTACACATTAGTGGATAAGCTCAAAAAGAATGTGTAGTGTATGTGTCGGCCAAAAATAAAATTCTTTCTTTCTTAAAAGGCACAAATAATTTACTATGAAATGGGCTTTGTTTGAAAGTAAATCAATATTCGACCATTGTTATAAGTTCCAAAATGACATTGTGACAAATAAAATGTCATAAATAGACACTGGAAGGAAAAAAAAAAAAAAGTGCCACATCAATGAAAGAGACATTGTTCAAAAATAAATTTCTTCAATACTACCTAAATGAGATTCTAAAATTAAATACACATGGTAAAAACTAAATAGATATTATTAAGAGAACCAGTCTAAATGTAGAGATTCTGTTTCAGTATCTTCTATTTTCTTAAAATAAAAACACAAACCACATATAAATCTGCATATGAATATTTATCTACAAAATATAAATTTTATTAAACTCCAGTTTGTTGTCGATTAAAATCTAGATTTTAATTTAAATCAAAATCAACAATTCATTTCAACCATATATTTTATGAATCTTACAACATTTTAACAACACATTTTATCAAATTTTATCAAAATCTGTTAAAATTTTGATTTTAATCCACACCAAACAGTGGATAAATCAGCATACTTAATATAGCTTTTGATCTAAAAATAACTCTAGATAATATCTATTTTCTCTTTGCCTCATCAACTTGGCAAAATCACTGTCAAATTGCATTGAAGAGGAATTTGTTTTAAATATTGTTAATTTTACATATTTAACAAATTATTTTGTAACATTCCTTAATAGCACTGAAGATGCACTAACTTATTTGTAATTAATATGGACAAGATAGATCTTTGCATATGGAAATTTCCCACTGGACCACGTAATTCAAGCCCATAGAAAAGATGAAACGAACTCTCATGGGCTATGATCTCTGCTTTGTTGAAATCTTGTTCAAGTCCAATTAGTATACTGCAGAGATTTCAGGTTCCCTCGACAGAAGTTCAAGAACTTTTGACTAATGATACCAAAATTTCAAGTGCGGACAATATCAATGATAAAACATACTAGAAATGGATATAAAAAATGAACAAATAGTTGTTGGGTTTTGATACCCAATGGATCTCGGGCGATAATGTAAACGTTTGATTAAATTGTTACCAACAATCACGTCTAAAGGCTCAACCCGAAAACAACGCGGGTCGTTGGAAGTAACTTAAATAATTAATGTTGCTCATGACCCATTTATATTACCTCTTGGATGACTTTGAATTTTGGCCCATCTAACCTTTTTTATTGGCCCAACTAATATATATATATATATATATATATACATACATATACATATACGGACACGGTGTTTTTGCCCTAACCGTTTAGTATGTAATTTGTGTGAAAAGAAGAAAGAAACCATGTGTAAGAGAGGAGAGAAACCGGCAGCCCCTTTGAAGAGAGAAAAATGTGTTGCTTCCTTGGTATTTTGGTCCTGTTTCTTGTCTTTTTTCATTGTTTTTCTTCTTGTCTTTATGGCTACAAAGCATCACCATTATGTTGTCCTTTATGAGTGAGATTGAGGAGAAATCGAGGTGAATATATTGGTTGTGGGTTGGAACCGTTTGGATTGGTTGTTTGGTAGGGAAAGGTGACGTAAAACTGAATTCGAAAAACACCGTTTTGACGACCCTTGGAACAAGTTTTCGTGACAATAGTAACTATAATTCATTGCTAACACGTGATAATAGGGAAAAAAATATTCTGGTCATTTTCATAGCAATAATATTATGTTACTAATTCTTCAAAAATCCTAAGCTGGATGATGGGTATTTCACCACAATTTACCCAATTAGAGCAAAACATAATTCCTATGACGCAATTATTCAACAAATAGAATCACTCAACTTTCATGCTTTTCTTTTCTTGGCTTCCTTGAATCCAAACTACAGGTACTTTCTTGGCTGCACGTTTCGTACACAATACTGCTCACACGACTGAAATATTATTCCCGTCCTCTTCACAATAAATACGATTGTGATTTTCCAGGAATTAGATGGACATAATGCAAGAATTGCAGATTATTTTGTTGTGGTAGCAGGAACAAGCACAGGGGGTTTAATTACATAATTACAACTATGCTCACAGCTCCTGGTAAAGATAATCGTCCCTTGTATGCTGCAAAATCATTACTAGCTTCTACTAGGAGCATGGCCCCAAGATCTTCCCTGAGAGAAGTTAAATTATTTAGAAAGACAGATTAATTTTTTCGAGATTTGCTTAATAAAGTACTGATCGTGTCTATATCCTAAATCTTAAGCCGGAACAACTGCTTCTCGACCATTAAAAATATATTAGGTGGTCCGAAATATGATGGGAAGTACCTCAAGTCATTGATCCAAGGATTATTAGGCAATCTCACTCTGAGCAAGACCTTAACAAATGTGGTGATACCATCTTTCGATATCAAGCTCCTTCAACCAATTATTTTCACTTCAAAAGAAGTAATTACATATTTACCTTTGTCATATCTATATTTGAATATTTTAATGTTAATACTAATTTGATCAAATTTTGTCCAGGCAAAAGCAAGTGTTACCAAGAATTCTCAGCTATCAGATGTCTGTCTAGGCACGTCTGCAGCTCCAACTTTTCTCCCTCCACACTATTTTGAAACTACCGACGCACAAGGAAAAATAAAAGCTCACGATCTTGTCGATGGAGGTACTGCTGAAAAGAATCCAGTGAGTAGTGGATCATAGAACCAATACTTGTTATTTTGTTCGATAAGTTGAAAAAAACTGAATTATATTGATGGATAAATACAGACTCTTATGGCAATAACACACATTTCAAAAGAAATTTTGTTGGGAAACTTTGAACTCATGGACATGGAACCAATGGACGCAAACAGAATGCTGGTTCTTTCATTAGGAACCGGTATAGCTAAACTTGAAGAGAAGTACAACGTAAAGGATGCCGAAAGATGGGGCTTGCTTGGTTGGGTTTACAACAATGGTGCAACACCACTGTTCAGCATCTATGCTGATTCAAGCTCGGATATGGTCGATATTCATGTTTCAACCCTTTTCCAATCCCTTCCCAATGAAAAAAATTACCTCCGCATCCAGGTATCCAATCATTCTTAAAAAATTTCTCACTGCACGTTTAATATGCAGTACTAGGCATGACTATGCTTAAATGAACAGGAGGACACATTATCAGGGGATGCATCATCACTTGACATTGCTACCTCAAAGAATATGCAAATGCTTGTTCAAATTTGAGATAGTTTGTCGAAGAAGCCAGTTTCGAGGGTTAATTTGGAAACCGGTCGACCGGAGCCTGTTCAAGGAGAGGGTACTTATGAAGAAACTCTTTGCAAAATCACTTTCAGATGTAAGAAAGCTCCGGCAACTAGAATAGAAAGTGGCACTATTATTATCTTAATCGCTGGATAAGATTGGACACTGTCATAAATTATAAACAATATTTTTACTTTTTTTCCTTCTTTTTTAATATTATTTCAGACTACACAATTCACCTTACTAAACAAGACAAAATAATTTTTTATCTTTTACTTTTTGAACTATGAAAATTTGAATTATTCCATAAGATATTAATTACGGCTGTTGGACAATTTTGCCGGACGATTTGCACGAAGGGCAAATAGATGAGATATTCTGATTCACACAATCACACTTGATGATAAACTTGAGAAAACCTAACCCCTAAACATATTAACTAATTCTAACAGTCATTTATACGAGGATCAAGACACACTTTTATATAAACAAGAATCAATACTTAATTTCAGCTAAACAAGAAATGAAGAATATGCCAAAGCAGGTGATACTTCTAAAATGGATCGTGAACATAAAGTGGACAGAGAATATAAAAAGCAAAATCTTGTCGGTTCTGATGAGTACTGCGTAACCAGCATGTATTGAGTTCATTAATGGATTGTGACCATATGACGGATAGCAGCAATGTGTGGAATTATAACCAAAAGTTGAGAAATTTATTAAACGAAAAGTATAATCATGGAATTATAACACGAAACCTTGAACACGTTTATTAAATTATTCATGTGGAAGTATACAAGGTAATGGGATTACATTAGCAAAACAGTCAAGCCATTCTAGTTTCATTAGCTATAGCAGACCAAACACCATATCTGACAATCTTAAGCAGTTGGGACAAGTATTGTCATAAAATTTATAATCAAGTTGACTGCAACTAAAAGAAACCAGAAACAAGAAACAAAACAAAGAGATGGATGGAAATTTCGAGTAACTTTGACTCATATCTTAAGAGACAAATAGAGAATCAAAAGTTGTACAGATAGTAGTATGTTCAAGCAGCAGAATTAGCAACTTATAAGAGAATGTATCCGATCATTTTATTTTGCTCACTTGGGAGTGGCAGAGCCACTTCACAAGATGTCCCTTTGTTGGTCCTAGATAAACAGATCGACGCTCTGTTTGAGTTTATTTTGTAAAAACAGTAAAGAAAAATACTCAAAGACCCCAAGAACACAAGATTGTTCGGACAAAGGCTCCAGAGATTCAGCGACCGCTTCTAACATTTAATCCCCCGTTGACATCCGTAAGGATTTTGTTCGAATCCACTATAAAGTACAGAATCAGCAAAGGTTTCAAACGAAACCCAAATCTCTTAAACTCTCTTTTATAGCAATCACTCACAAAGTACTATGTATTGCTATACACCTCTCTCAATACGACAATTTCACAAAGAAATCATTCTAGTTGATGACCAATATATGAACATACAAAGAAGATATTCACGAAGACAGAAAGAGAGCCGAAAACCAGTAAGAGACCCTAAAAGGCACACAAATGCCCCTTTAATATGAGATAGGCCCAAAACACGCATCCAACGGTGTGAAACATTTCAAGTGTCAAGCATCCAATAAAGGCGTGTATTTATCAAGTAAAAAACACGTTTTTAATCTCAATTCCAGAATCATCTAATAAATGGATCGATAATGGACCTGGTAATTGGGCTTAAGTCTTACTTAATCAGATTTAATTGGGACCTCAAAATGTAGTAACTCATCTTCACAATCTCTACCTTTGCTGCATTTTGAGACTTTATATAATGGATTCAAACTCTATCTCAGATCACTTGCTCTTTTTAACCTATTACAAAAACAGAGAACTAAATAGTTTCAAAATTCAATAATTTTAAAGAATCTAGAAATTTATTCAATTGTATTACCTTTGTACCTGCATCAGCACGATTTACTTTGGTAGGAATTTTAACAAGTTCTCTATCACCTTTTTTAGTTATATAGCTGATAAAGTGAAACTTATTTATATGTTTAGTTTTATCATGAAACATATGATTCTTACTCAAGAAAATAGTACTTTGATTATCTGAACAAAGCTCCACCTTATTTTCTATAAATCTAATTCGTTTAATAATTCTTTCAACCAACGACTTTTTTTTACAGCTTCAATAGCAACAATATATTCAGCTTTAGTAGAGGGTAAAGCAAATAAGTTTTAAAGCTAGGATTTCCAACTAATGTTAGTGTTATTTATCACATAAAAATATGCAGAAGTAGACTTTCTGTTATCAGAATTACTTGCAATGTCAGAATCAACATATCATTTCAAGTAAAAACCATTTTTATTAGATTTAAACATAAGTCTTAATTTCTAAGTACCCTTTATATATCTATTAAATGTTTCATAGCTTCCCAATGAAGCTCACCCGTGTTACTCATAAATCAGCTCAATACACTTATAGCAAAGGCAATATCAAGTCTAGAGCATACCATAACATACATAACAGAAGCTACAACATTAACATAAGGTACATTTCCCACTCTATTAACCACATCTTCAGTTTTAGGTGAATGGTCCATAGATAAATTCACACGGGCAGATAAAGGCAAGCTGACAGGTTTAGATTAATGAAGTGCAAAAGGTGCATAATATAGAATCACGACCTTTGATAAGGTTCAATCTAGACCACAATCTTGAAATGGTGTGATCTAATGATTGTAATTAATTTTACCAAAAGATGCAACCGTTACGAAGAGACATGAAAATTTATAAATAGGGTCCTCCTAATTCCATTTTCTTCACTACAAATCAATTTCATATAATTGATTTCCAATTCTTTCCTTCTCTATATTATGTCAAAATAATAAGTATGTGTAAGTTCGTCCGGTAAAATTAATATTGAGCTATATTAATTTTTGAAAAAGTGGAAGAAGTATTGTATCTTGAAAACGGACTTTCATTTAATCATGTTAGCACCGGTGCAGTTGGGGACGAAAATCCATCTTAAGGAAATTTACATTTGCATACATCGCTTCATTTCACCTCCTAATTTCTACGTTCCAGCAAGTCGATATTTGTACTCATATCTCGATCTTGGCAAGTCAAAATTTTAGTCTATATTTTTCACGTGTAAATCATGATACTATCGTCTTTGCATGCACGTATTTTTTATTAACTGAATATAATTCATGCACCAATTTATCCAACAATGTACAGTGCATAAAGAGGGAATGGAAGTTACTGGAATTTCTTGGTGCCACCTATGAGATATAAAGCTTTCTGACCCTCAGGTTTGATTTTTGGCTGCTTCGTGAAACACAATATTATTATTCTGTCAAATCTCAAATTTTAGAGTCACAGAAATATGAATTAAGCTATTTGTACAACCCTTATCGATAACTTTAGTGTTGTCAAAATCCGAACTATTTTAAAATGGATGATTGTTACGTTGCCAAGTGTGAAATTGTGAGTCAAAATTGTCCACTAAGATTGTACAAGTAGCATGATTCAAGAAATATAACAACCACATAAAGTATACACGAAGTAAATGTCCATACAGACTTGAGCACAAGAACTATTCTAATAAACTTCAACTTGTATCTATAATGCTCAAAACCAAAATAACAATAACTATACTAGCACACACAAAGATAAAAAAGAATATGCAAGCTAATAGACATTAAAGAAATGAAAGCTAAAATATAAATACAAAATGGACCAACCAAATTGAATGAGAAGATTTAGACATGAGCCTAAGGGTTAAAGTCTTCCAACTATGTTGCTAGTTTTGCAAAGAATCCTCGTATATATTCTAGTCATGGAAGACCGTGATTACAAGGTTCAAGAAACAAAACTGGAGATGAAATTAAGTTTCAAATTCAAAAACTGTTTGTCTCAACTAAATACAACTATACACAAAACTAGAATGAAAAAAGTTTAGGAGTTGTTCTTTTCGTGTTTGAATTTTGTATTTTGAGTGTCCATTTTGAGATTGTTGAAAATGTGTTCTTTTTGACATTTTGAAAAATTATTTTGAAAACACCCAAAACGCGTTTTGAAAATTTTGGCTTGATTATAACTGAAAATACCCAAAATGACAAATTTCTCTAACAGTACTTGCTCTATAAATGAGCTTGACGAACACTTATGAGTTGTTCTCTTTATATTTCAATTTTTTGTTTTGAGTTTTGAATTCATTTTGAGTTTTGTATTTTGAGTGTCCATTTTGAGATTGTTGAAAACACGTTCTTTTTGTCATTTTGAAAAATTATTTTCAAAAATAAAAAAATCCATAATCCGTTTACATTCTTCCACTCCTCTCTCTCTCTTTCTTTCCCGCTTTTCTCTCCCCCGCCTCTTTCTCGTCTCTCTTCCCCTCTTCACCGCCACAACAACTTTTCTCCAGCGAGACACACGTTATAATCAACCACGAGAAAAAATGTGCGCCTTTTCTCCGATGAGACACATGTCTTCACCACTGTAGAACTACGAGAAACACTGTGCGCGGCACTCTGACGCCGTTGCGTACAGCGATTTCATCAACATTGATACTGATTGTGGTGGTGGTGGTTTGGGATGGTTTTGGTGTTGTTGGGGTTTTAGGTGATTTTTGTTGGTTGTGCAGGTAGGTGTGTTGGTGGCAATGGTTTTTTGTTGGTGGCTACGATCGATCTGGCAACAATTTTTGTTGGTGGTGCAGGTGAGTTGTTGACGGTGGTAGCGGCAATCGACAATGGTGATGGTGGTGTGGTGGATCTAGGTAGTGTTGGTGGTGCGGTGGAGGTGTTGAAGGTGATGGTGGCAATCGACAATGGTGATGGTGGTGTGGTGGATCTCGACAGTGTTGGTGGTGCATGTGGAGGTAGAGGTGGTGGCGGTGGTGGTGGACGATGGTGATGGGGGTGTGGTGGATCTAGGTAGTGTTAGTGGTGGTAGGTGACGGTGGCTTTGGTGTTGGTGTTGTTGGCCGTGGTTTGGCGGCAGCGGCGACGGTGGTATTGATGGTGGTTGGGGTGATGTTAAACTGAAAATATCCAAAACGCTTTTTGAAAATTTTGGCTTGATTTTAACTGGAAACATCCAAAACGACAAATTTGTTTCTGAAAATAGGTAAGTAAAAGTTTTTTCAGTGTTTTCAAAAATTGATAACTGAAAATGACATGAAAACAGTAAAGAGAACATACCCTTAATTTTTCTCTAATTTAATTGTTGGCTTTCAAAAGCAAAATGCTTAATCATTCACCTTTTGGTTCGTGTGGTGATTAATTTACTTGCATCCGTAACTCTAATTCACTTGAATATCAATGCAAAATTAATCCCAAATTTACCCCAACACTACTTTGCTATGATCTCTACTTTCTTGAATGCTCGCTTCAAGTCCAATGAGTATACTATGGAGATTTTAGGTTGACTCGATAGATAACTGTAAAATATGTGAAACTTAATCTAAAACAATTTTCCAAGTTAACCTTTTTAAAATGGATGAACGTGATACTGCCAAGTGTGAATTTGTGAGTGAAGATTGTCAACTAAGATTTACAAGTAGCATGATTCAAGAAATATAGCAACCACATAAACCATACACAAAGTTAATGTCCATATAGACTTGAGCACAAGAACTATTCTAATAAACTTCACTTTGTATCTATAATGCTCAAA
>CAIGRN010164179.1:0-12074 GCA_903798345.1 Fraxinus anomala | reverse complement strand
AAAAATTGATAAAAGTTGTGAGTCCCATAAAATATGTTATTAAAATTAATTTTTTATTTTGATTGAGATTTTTTTTCAACTTTCTTAATTAAATCAAACAAGGACTTTAATTTGTAAGAAAGTCTTGATTTAATTATTTAAATTGTGTCAACTTTATTCTTCTGTTCAATTTCTTGATTTTATCCCTTCACTTTTATAAGTAATTTCGTGTCTATTGCGTGACATTAATTTAAATTTAAGAAAATTAAAATCATGGAACTTCTTGAATAATACTCCTATGACGTATTTTGCACTATTGATTTGACAAAATAAAATTTGTTTGGCCCAGCTTAAAATAAATTATTTTATTTTTATTAACATGTTATCTTCAAATATGTTTGAATATTTTGTTTTAAATAATTTTTATTCTATTATAAATATAAATAACTAAGTTATTTCCAAAGTCGCCTAATACAAAATTATTCATTTTAAAAACTCGACAATCATTAAAATGAATTTTTGAATAGTGATTTTAGAAAATATGTTGTTAAATAGTAGGAAATTTTTTTGAATTTATGTGGAAAATATTTTACTTTAGAAATGTATAGTTGAAATTGAGTTTGAGAAAAAAAATAGTTTTATTTTAAGGGTGGTTATATTACCACGGCAATAAGTGTTTGGTAGAACAAAATTTTCTTATTTTATTAAATAATTATGAGTAAAATGACATAAATATCCTATCTATTGTTGGCTCTTATAATGTATACTAGTTTGATGCCCGTGCAATACACGGGCTGTGTTATTCTTTAACGTATCTTTAGTGTGTCTTGCAGTAAGGGTTGAAGGAAGATATGTGCATTAGATTAGATGAGCAGAACGGACTTAATTTAATGAGGTAAATTTACATATAATGTTATCAATAAAGTATAGTCACGAGCATCCGAAGAGCATGAGGAAATAAAGTAAACTTTAAAGGATACATAAAATAATTAGCAAACAAGAGTTAACTGTACGAAGGGACCTGAACAACATGACAGAATCCCGACCAAAGATGACACCTCATGGATCTCCATATGAGATGGTTGACCTATAGATGAATTAGCTTATTTATGTTCTTCCATTGTCAACTGTAATAACCAAATATATATATATATATATATATATGTGTGTGTGTGTGTGTGTGTGTGTGTGTGGAATGATTCATGAGTAATTCATAAAAGATGAGCATATGACGATAATTGTGAAGTAGCTTAACAATTCATGAAGAAAAAAATTAATAAAACTTCCAATGAGCTAAATAAACTGGACCTCCACTAAACATACACTTCTCATATTATCGGGAAAAATAATTATACCCAAAAGTAATGAGGAAATAGAATAATTACCTGTGAGATGGCTTAAAGAATTTAGTGCACATCTCNGCATATGACGATAATTGTGAAGTAGCTTAACAATTCATGAAGAAAAAAATTAATAAAACTTCCAATGAGCTAAATAAACTGGACCTCCACTAAACATACACTTCTCATATTATCGGGAAAAATAATTATACCCAAAAGTAATGAGGAAATAGAATAATTACCTGTGAGATGGCTTAAAGAATTTAGTGCACATCTCATTCAACAATACATGAACCTATTCAAAAACTAAACAACATTGAAACCAGAGAGAAACAATGATCTTATTCATATCCAACAACATAAGTGACACAAAAAAGAAGAATAAACAAGTCCTAAAAACGAAAAATTATATAGTGCGCCAAATGCAATCCAAATGTATAAACTAAAATCACAATGTAATTGCAAAGCAACCAACAAGAAATTCAAGAAACATACTTTATGCTTTTGATAGCAATAGATTCAAAAGGGAACTAAAAAACCAGGCAAGCTAATGGAGGACATACGTATGATCGAAGTCAATGGCCAATTTGATCAGAGGATCGTTGGATGCCCCTTAAAAGAGTACATCTGCCATAAGAAACGAAACACTTTTTTTTATGTTCATGATCGAGACAATTAGAATAAAATAGAATCAACATGATACTGTCAATGTGAAAGCTAAACAAATGAACAATAAAATGAATACCTCTTCATAAGGAGGCATAGAGAGTACCCAAATGATGCAATGCATCAAAAGTTTGTCAAGAATTGTGATGGTTCACATCCTACAAAGAAATACATTCTATTGTTCATCTTTGCTAGTTAAAACTCAAACTATGTCACAGTAGTCAATTACATGAACCATATTCCCAAGTTGGTGTCTATATTAATCAGCAAAAGCTTTTGGAGGTAGTAAAATTTTGTGCACAAAAAAGTCATTTTCAATATCTAATGGTTTGAAAAGGCTCAACAAACGTATGTAATGTTGAGATAACTGGAACAGTAAAATATATCCAAACTGACCAATCAAATATGATGATCTATTGATAGATGAATAGGATGAGAAAATCTTCCTAGTAGGTCATCAAGATTTGAAATTATAAATTTTTTTTTAGCTATTTTTAGGATGCAATAGTTGGAACAAACTTACATGTACCAAAATAAACACCCACATTTGATGAAATGATGAGTACCAGTAAAATCTTCTTGCTCAACATAAGCAAGCATACAAAAAAAACTAATGGATCTAACAAACTCAAAAACATATAGATTAAGAAGCCACCGTATGTTGTGTCACAAATGTAAATCAATGAATGAACATCTCCTTCAAGCATAANAAAAAAAAAAAAAAAAAAACTAATGGATCTAACAAACTCAAAAACAGAAAGATTAAGAAGCCACCATATGTTGGGTCACAAATGTACGTCAACTAATGAACATCTCCTTCAAGCATAAAAATGAAGCCTACCAGTCAAACAACCTTGAGAAGACAATTTTGGCAAAAGCATCTGCTGCCAGCCGCAATTTCTGGGTCTAAACATTTGGTGATGATTTCATCACGAGTGATAATTACACGTTTGCAAAGGGTGTCCTCTAACTAAAGCCTTCACATATCACCTACAAAATGCAGAACTTTTAAAAATTGAATCTTCTTAATCTTAGGATGTAGTAAGATAAAAATTTAGCAACCAAGTGAAGTATAGCCTTGCAAAATCTAACAATTACATGAATAGTTCTATTGTAGTTCTTAAATGAAACCAAATTGTTTCATCTTCAAGCATTGATGAATTTATTTATTTCCTTCCTCTTTGTAAATTGTTTTCAAAATGGAGGATTGCAACAATAACTCTAAATATTGCATCCTGATAGGCAACAAATGAATAGAGTTAGCAAGAAAACACTTTTGTATGTAAAACAACTGTCCTTTATACTTGTTCCTCTGAACTTATTCCAATAGTATCCATTGCCTTCTTTATTTTTATATACTCTCTGGATTTATCAAGTCAATCTAACTCGTACCAATTTGATTGATTTAAATAATGGAACCTTTTTTGATTGCCCAATTTAAATTTTTTAATATCTTGAAAGTAAAAAACAGCATAAAGTGAGATTAATTTGGATTAAGTCGGAAACTTAAGAAAGTGTATAAATAAAGATATTTTAAATAAATTGACATAAAAATGAGAAAATGTGATGACTTATGCGAAAGACGTCGTGAACTAACATTTGGAGACATGATACCATGTAGACATCAACAAATGAACTCAATTCAATTCCTTAGAACAGTACAAAAAAGAGATACAATATATCTTTAAGACTAAAAAATGAGAACAATGTGAACATATTTAAAATTTCACTTACCAGTCAATTAACTATTATAGAGCAATAGCAACATAGAGAATTCAAAAAGAATCTTGGGGTCATTGCAGGAATGCTTCATCTGAGTAAATAAAGAAAAAGATATCTTCATCAACAAGTTTTGCAACCAAGCAATAAAGAGGCTTTGATGTTGGAAATTGCCTTGAGATATATAATTGGCATGACAATGTATTACTTAATTTCAATCACCAAGGAGATAGAACAAAAAATTAATGGAAATTTAATGCGTATAGAATGTAATAGAAAACCAATTTCTCATTTCCTTTCATGAGAAATCAATTAACAAATTCATCACATCAATGAATCTCCGAGTTCTTGAGATGAGATTATCAACAAGAACAAATGAAGAACATGTTTAAGCCCCATTTTACTGTAAAAATATATTTTGGAATAGTAGATTGATAGAAAACGTGTGGTTAAAAAGTAAGAAATTTTTTTTGGGTTTGTAGGTAATATTATTTTATTGAAAAATGTGTGGTAAAAAAATAGAGAGAACTATATTTTGAAAATAATGAGAATTAAGTCTCATTCCCAATGAATTCAGTGATAACAAATATTTGAATAAGCAACTACAAGCAATGGGGCCTAATAAGAGTTTTGAAGCATAGATTTCTTCTTCCCAAAATGAAACATATATGCAAAAATATTTCAACCATCATATAGAAGAGAACGGTATAATCCCAATTTCCCTTTTCATCAATAACAAGATATTCCTCGAATGATGGGTCTCGTTTCTAGGAAGAGACTACTCCTTTGAATTCTGTTTTGTCACTTATATCAGAACTAAATGAGATAACAATCGGCTGATATAGCAAGAAATAAAGAATAAGTTTAGTGCCAATAGCCCTTTCATCGGCCAAGCCAAAGTACTTTATACTGACGAAAAGACTGTTAATGCGCATTCATCAGATCCGAGGATTCAAGACCTAATAATTTCAATGATAAATAGCGCCAGAAATCATCCAATTAAATGTTCAATACTGCTTGAAAAGCAGGATTTACATAATTCAATTTTATGGACAAACGATATTTAGAAGAGAGTGGAACAAGAATGACTCGAACAACATTTGCTAAATATGGACTTCGATTCTAAGTTTTTAAAAGCTTGTGACTCATATATAGCTTGCTCCGTTCTTATCACCAATTCACAATAAGCAGAATAATATTGAGGAAACCTCCCAGAATTTCCACCAAGAGATGTATGAGCTGCATCTAAAAGGAGAAATTTTTTTCCCTGTACGAAGATCGAACTGTACAAACGGAGATAAAAAATTGCTTCTATTAATTAAATCAATAAACGGTTAAGCATAAGAAATAGAAAATAGTGTCTACCTTTTTCTTAACTATCTTCACAAGTTAGGAAGAATACCCGTGTTTATAACTTGCTGAGAAATATATTCTCCAATATTGTTTTGTCAACATCTCAAGAAGTTGTGAATCCAACCAAAAACAAATAGTCTTATCAATGCTTCAAAGCAAGTGATCAAGAGGACATATATAATCCACTGCAAGTAAAATGGATCCATCAAACCAAGCAGAAAAATTATATACCCTATAAGCACTTACCCTGTAAATAATTGAGTGTTCGAATTTTTGCATCCTAGACATTTTTTATAGCTTTTACAACATTTTTAACTTGTCTATATTAACAAAATATATAAAATAGTGATCAACTGGATAGTGTCATTCAGACACACAATGTTAATTAAACAAAAGCAACCCTATCTTAAGAATTAAACTTGATTTAGCAAGATAAAATTAACTTTAACACTATTTTACAAATTTACTTGTATTAAATTACTTGGAAAAATGTCCAAGTTAAATGTGACCTTCTGTATCTAGAATGTATAATAATCATTAATTATATTTAGGAAAAAGGAAAAAAGAATTTTTTTTTAACGAGATGAAAAGCAAAGAAACAACATCCAACAAGAACCTTTTGTCAAAATATTGACTAATAGAATTGAGGCCCCAATGAGTGAGCATTGATCATCAATAATAGCAACATTACAATGCAGTATAAAAGTATTGAAGCTATACCCTTGATCACATGCAAATAACTCACAAATATCTGTATTTTTTTGCCTAATCTATCTCAGTAAGTTTGTCACTTGTTGCATAATTCACAAGTTCAGACACCATATTTATGATCCCCACTGTAAGTAATCACAGAAAGTTAACAATATTAGAACCACCATCGAGATATAACGCAAAGTATAAAAAATTATCTTTCTAAGACATTAATACGAGTTACAACATCAGTAGCTGATATATAAGATTTTATAAATTTCTAATAGGTCAATAAGTGCATCTTGCAATCGAGTTATCTTTTCAGATTGTCAAGTGAATGCGATGGTGTAGATTACACAATATGATGCGTTGTGTATTATTTTTAGCCACTAATTTATCCCACTTAATACTGAGAATACATGTTCAGTTTAAATCCTTATAAAACATCTCAAAGTTTTAATGAGTAATATTTTATAATGCAATTTGTTAAATGTCATTTGATTAAACAGTTTTCTTAAAATTCTTTAATGTCCATTTCAGTGTACTATGGTGGAGCGATTTTTTTATATATTGCACTATAAAAAAATCATTATATAAAAAATATTAGACTTTTGAGCCACAAGTCAAATATAACGAGAATAATTTAAATGTTGCCAAGATGCTACAAGTTTTGCTACATATAAAATAACAATCTTTATACAATAATGAGAAGCGCCTCGTTCTCAATAGTAATTGTTTAGACATTAATTGAAATCATTCCTAGGATGCTCAACAAACTCATTTGGGGAAGTTATAACTGCGTCCTTTTGTCAAGCAAACTACCATGCTCAATTGGTCACGTTCACAATTGGCTTCAAATATTTTGAAGATGGAGGAAAGTGGAAAAAAACTCTTGATCAGGAGATGGTGACATGTGTCTCATAAAAGTAGCTAATATAAGTAGAAAATAATCCTCTTAAGCCCATGTTTGATGAAATTTATTTCAAAACCTTTTTTTAACATACTAATTTTCAACCGTACGTTTACACAATAAAACGCAAATAAAAAACTTTTTACTGCTTTCAATAACACATTATCCAAAAATTTATTATTCAAAACTTTATTTTTACAAAAAAAAATGACCATCAAAGAGATGTTAAGTAAGGAGTTGGGCTTTCAGCGTCTGCAGTCATATATAATCGATTTCACACTTTATATTCACTATTCTTCTCCTACTAATTCTCACGTCGGAGTTGCCAAGAGGGAGAAAAGCCCTAAAATTTCTTTGCAAGTTTTTGTCATGAGAATCATAATCGGCCAAGAAGGAGAGGGAAAGAAAATATCATTTTGAAAAAGATTTTTTAACACAAAATATTTAGATTTTAACTTGTTCGACAAGTGTTACTTTTGTTTCAATAAGTAAACATTGGCATGGAATGAAATCAAATCGAAACGTGAAAAATGGTTTTATTTAATTAGAAAAAGTCAAAATGTTTTCAACAATTTAGTTTGAAAATAGGAAACCATCATTTGAACTCAATCAAGTTCACCATTAATAGATAGTAATGAAAGAAAAAAGAAAGCAAAAGTGATTCCCGTAATAACATCGAGTAATATGATATGAGAGCTAATGAAAATGAGGTTATGAGAAAACAATAAAAGCATCGTTCAATTAGGCAGAATAGGGCCGCAACTACAAAAGAATTTGTAGTTTGAAGATAGAAATGATTTGGTTTTGCTATGGGTTTACCGTAAATTATTGTTAGCACTTTATAAATAAAATAAAATTAAAAAAAAAAATTCGCACAGCGCGGACATTGATGTGCCGACACCACACTCCGCGCTGTGCGGAGAATTTTTTTTTTCACACTTCGCACAGTGTGGAACTTTTTTTTTATTATTTAGTGGTAACAAAAATCTACAATAAATTCATAGCAAAACAAAATCATTTTTATTTTGTATATTTCAAAAGTGTACAACACATTTAAAAATAACATTAACTATATTTACACACTTATTTTTAACACTAATCAAGTAAATGGTGGATTACCTTTGAAAAAAAAGCTTCACAAATGAACATGGATTGCTCAATAAGCAATAAAATATTTAAAGTCAACAATTGTGAGTATGAGTACAACCTACAAGGAAGTCCAATTACCCTTAAAGATTGGATGAATAGTGGAGAATTGATATGGATAAAATGAGATTAAAAAAAGTTTCACAAATGAACAGATTGATTGCCTCTTTTAAGGTATTAGGGATAATAATTTAAAAAATTTGAAATTATTTATTACCAAATTTAATTTCCCAGTAGCATGAATATTCAAATTGGGCGTTTTAGAGACACTGTACAAAAATTATAATTTGAAATGTTTAATTTTTCATTCAGTAATAAAAAATAGAAGAACATACCACAACTCGAATTCTTGAACATCAGCAATATCTTTGCCATGTGCGTCAGACCAATTAACTTTTCTTGTTCTTCTTGTTGTAGCAGATTTCTTAAGATTACTCTTGAGAGGAAGAGATAGTTCAATTCGATTTGATGCATTATTAGAGGATCTTTCGTTGACCCTATTTTTCTTGTCGGCAGAAGATTGTTGTCGACTGGAGGGAAGGGAAATGTACACTTTTTTTTTAAAAAAGGTTATAATTATAAAATTGTTTTTGTGTGTTAATGAAAAAAATATATTGCCCTTTTAATTTTTATAGAATTACGAATGTAATTGTAAATTTGTCGTGGTGAATTTATCGAAAATCTGTTTTGCTTGTAGCGTGATTATAATATGACGTAATAAATAAAATTTATGGTGCTGAGACAACAACAATTATCTGTTGACCAACGGGTATGAATAGTGGATAATACATGGGTGTTCAATAATTACACGCGGATTGGACGCGTGTAGCCGTGGGTACTGGCAGATTTCACTCGTCACTATCATATCATTTATAGAGTACGAAACACCGTTCCGCAATAATCGATTCTGATTCAACTCTCGGATCAAAACTTTCCACCGCTTCACTTGTCTGGATCTAAGGTAAAATTTTCATTTCCTAATCGCTGTTTTTATGTTATGGATTATGGATATGGACGTATATTTCGTTGTGCTGATCGTTTGATTTCATCAAGCTTTTTATTTGACAATAATTTATAATTTGCTAACCATTTCACTCATTGATCTTGGATTTCTGTTTAGATCCACTGATGTGCACCTCTTTACATTTATATTATGATTTTGGATTCTTGGGCAATTTTACATCGACCTTTTAAATAAAAGAGGATAGACGACTGTGTTTTGAGGGTCTGAATTATACTCAAAAAGAGCCTTGATCTTTCGAAGATTTCTTTACCCCTTTTCCGTAATCGCACGGTTTCTGCATTTCATTGTTTTCGTTTTGGAATTTGACTTTCCGAAAACAATTTTAGCGTCTCAATCAAGTAAATATCTATCATTTTTTTTTTAATTTGGAAAGAATAATGCTATGTAGATGATAGGTCATTTTAGTTGGGACTCGTGTCCCTAATTTAAGATCATCTATCAATTAATGAATGCCACCTAGATTGATGCTAAGGAGTACTAAATGGCATTATTCATTTGGAAATGACTCTTGATTTGAAGAGTCTATTTCACTATTCATTCTGGCATCATAAATTTGGTTAATATGAGATAACTTCAGCCCTGTGATCTTCTGGGGCATTTTCTAGGTTCATGTTTATTTTTGTGTAGTTTTAACACTTCCTTGGATGACACGAAATGGAAATGTTTATGGAACATAGACGCAACCCTGTACTTTTGAATCATACTTGATGACTTCGTGTTTTCCTCTTCCATGCCAAGTGAATTTGTACAACTATTTATATTCCATTTTTAATTCCTTCAATATCCGGAACAGATATGGCTTCGTATGATAAACCAGAGGTAGTTGAGAGGGGAGTCAAAGACAGAGAGAATGAGGAAGACAAGAAAGATGAAGAAAAGGGTGGATTTATTGAAAAGGTTAAGGATTTCATCCACGATATTGGTGAGAAAATTGAGGAAACAATAGGTTTTGGGAAGCCAACTGCAGATGTAACTGGGATCCGTATTCCTCACATCAATCTTGAAAAGGCCGATATAGTTGTGGATATCCTTGTGAAGAACCCTAATCCTGTTCCCATCCCCCTTATTGACATAAACTACTTAATTGAGAGTGATGGGAGGAAGCTAGTATCTGGCTTGATTCCCGATGCCGGGACAATCCATGCACATGGTTCCGAGACTGTTAAGATACCAGTTTGTCTGATATATGATGATATCAAGAGCACATATGATGACATAAAGCCTGGAAGCATTATTCCTTACAAAATCAAGGTTGATCTCATAGTGGATGTGCCAGTTTTTGGAAGGCTTACTTTGCCCCTTGAGAAGACTGGAGAGATCCCCATACCTTACAAGCCAGATATCGATATTGAGAAAATTAAATTCGAGAAATTCTCGTTTGAAGAAACTGTTGCAAATCTTCATTTGAAGTTGGAAAACAAGAATGATTTTGACCTGGGGCTTAATGCACTTGACTATGAGGTTTGGTTATGTGATGTGAGCATTGGCTGCGTTGAACTCGCAAAAACTGCTAAACTTGAGAAGAATGGAATCACCTACATTGACATTCCCATCACCTTTAGGCCCAAGGATTGCGGTTCTGCTATTTGGGATATGATCAGAGGAAGAGGTACTGGTTACTCAATGAAAGGGAACATCGACGTTGATACACCTTTTGGAGCAATGAAGTTACCCATCAGCAAGGAGGGTGGTACAACTAGTCTTAAGAAGAAGAAGGAAGACAGAGGTGAAGATGACGACGATGACGATGACGATGAGGTATATTATGTTACTCTAATTTGCCCTTTGTGACTTTAATCTTTCTATACCTGGTATTAATTTGTAACTTTTAGGTTTTCTTTTTCATATATATGAAAAATTATTGAGATGATAATGTGCTAAAAATTCGTAAACCCATTCATTTTGGGGAGCATTGTTCAGATTGTTTACTAATCATTCTGAATCCATGTTTTCTCTACTTGCTGGTGAAATAAGATCTTGTGCATTTATTATACATTTCCATTCCTAGAATATGCAAAGATTACAAAAAATTTCGTGTACAGAGTATTTTTCTCTCTACTAGCTTGTGTGCAACAATTCCTATCCTTCTAACTCTCTCGCCAGGTACAATTTAGGCAACATAAATTTATTTGAGGTATTTGTTAATTTGAAAAGTTGTTGATTCAGGCTGCGTTAACATGATTACTAACTTGTCTTTTAAATATTTTCTACTTTACAACTATGAATGCTTGCTTTTCCTTCCATAGTTTTTAATGCATACTCTGTCAGCACATTCAATTTCGTCCATCTTTTCTGTGTGGTTTTGTATCATTGACCTTTATATCTGATCATAACTTTGCTAATTCTTTTGCAGGATTGAAGTTTATTGTTGAAGTAATCGGGAGCTATTTATCCTTGGTTTGTTGTGGTTTTCTTTTATTTGCTCTAATAAAGTATAAGAGTTTGAATTCAGGTATCTATTTCAAAAGATGATCAATGTATTATTTAGGTCTATGCATGTGTACTCTTGTGGTTGGTGTTACATACACTTATTGCTTTGCGTGGGCACTTTGTTGTTGTTATCATGACCTAAAAAACTTGGATTTGTGCTGTTGCTTGATATGGTTTTTTTAATTGAGGACTAGAATGCTTTTCATGTCAAATGCTTGTGGTTTATTCCACTAGATAATGTTTTTTATTTTTCTGTATAGAAAAGATTACGGTTTGAGGAAGGGAGAAGCATAGGGTGCGGGGGACACGAGTTAAAACAAGAACCCGATTTTAGGTTCGCTTATTCCCTGCACTTAGGTTGTTTAGACTTTTAGTTGTTTCCTTGTTACAGCAGTAAGCCTTCTCTTTAGTTGAGATGATTACCTCCCTTTGCTGGTTAGAGTTGGCGTAATGATCTGCTTTCAAGGTGTTTAGGCAGCGGAGAGAGTACCGACTGCAAGAGCCAGTTTTTGCTTCCTCATCATTGTGCCATCAATAGAATGTTTAGCTAATCTTAAAAAGTTCATTTGGAAGTATATTTGTTTGTTTGAACTAAGTTTCTTTTATTGGTGAAAGTTGTTAACAAGTGACTTAATGATACTAGAATAAGAGTCAATTTTAAAATAAGTTCATTTAAAAGTAAAAATATAACAAAATCCAAACACGTTTTGAAACAAAATGCTCATCTAAAATTAATTTTACACCAAACATGCTCAAATTTCAGGCCCGTGGAATTAGTCGAAGTGGGCGCAAGCTGGTCCGGACATTCACGATTATT
>CAIGRN010164173.1:0-12065 GCA_903798345.1 Fraxinus anomala | reverse complement strand
AAACGATTTAATTTATAAATAAATGTGTACATGACATAATAAATATGATTCATTGAATTAGATGATTGACGATAAAGTTTGATCATAAATTCTTCCCAGAGGCTTGATCATAGAGTCATAGATTTTTTTTTTAAAAAAAAACAAATGATTATTGTTTAGATTGAACTCATGAGTCATGATATTACTTAGTTGCAATGTCACATCGAATTTGTTGTTCTGTAATAAGTATTTCATAATTAGAAAAAAGTAAAATGTCGAAAAAGTCAAATTAAGGTTAAGCCTTCGAAAAATTTATAAAAAAAAATAGTAGTGGATCATACGAAATGCAAATAATAATTGGTATTTATGAATATTTAACTAAATTTATAAATTGTGTATAAATTTGTATCCGAACAAGGTTCATGTGAAATTGAATTGCAAGTAAAGTATAATTTAAAATAATAAGATACCATTACAAAATTTTCGAACATGAGTAATTTTCATCAATAAGAAAACAAAGGCAAAACATTGAAGTAATATTTATAACATATTATTTTATATGTCAATATTTAATTAATCCTTAATATTTTTTTATTTTCTATTAAACTGCTGAAGGATAAATCGGCCAGTTTATAGTGATTGTAACAGTTAGCTCGTTTGTTTGATTCTGATTTTTAACGTCCATTTTTAAGTTATAATTAGTCCAAATTTATTTTTTTCCACTCGATTTCATGCAAATTCAATTTTAAATTTCACGATCTAAGTTTGCTATTAAGATAAGAGTCAATGAGCGATAAAAAAAAAGTCCACGACCTAAGTTTGTGACTTTCATTGCAGTTCAGGAGGGCGCAAATCCGAGGTCAGTCCAATTAGTCGAGCAATTGGAAATAAAATGTAGAGAGAGGGAAAACATTTGTGTCTCCTAGACCCTAGTGTTCTTCTATGTTTTTTTCTCTTCGATTGTGCTAATTTCATCAATCATAAAATACAAAAAAAATCACCAATTTCTTTTTGATACTTTATCGATATGTAAAAAAATTATATAAATAATGACGTGGAAAAAGTATTTTCCATTTTCCCTACCTCTTCCTTATCTTGAATTCAACACTTTTTAAAGCGTAAATGAAACTCTAACCCCCCATTATCCTACTTCCCGCTTTATTCTTTAACAAATGGACCTTCGTTTCTTTGCTTTTCTCCTTTTCTCACTTACACTCTTCACAATCTCTTCCTCCGCTACCGACGCCGCCGATGACACCGCTGCGCTCTCCCTCTTCCGCTCCCAAACCGACCTCCACGGCACCCTCTTCTCCAACTGGACCACTACCGCCAACACCACCACCGCATGCACAGCCAATTGGGTAGGTGTAAACTGCACCAAAAACCGTGTCACCTCCCTCTCCCTCCCCTCCCTCAACCTCCGTGGCCCCATTGACTCCCTCTCCGCCTTGGACCAGCTGCGCCTCCTCGACCTCCGGGAAAACCGCCTCAACGGAAACCTCACTTCGATCATACAATGCTTCAACCTTAAGCTCATCTATTTATCCGGCAATGACTTCTCCGGCCAAATCCCGGCAGAATTTTCCTCCCTACTCCGCCTCCTCCGCCTCGACCTTTCCAATAATAATCTCAGAGGCCCCATTCCAGCAGAACTCTCCAAACTCTCCCGTTTGCTCACTCTTCACCTCCAAAACAATGAACTATCAGGGACCATTCCGAATTCCCTTGAATCACTTCCACAGCTCAAAGGATTAAACCTGTCCAACAACGAGCTCTATGGAGTTGTACCGAAGAGCTTATTATCGCGCTATGGCGAGACTAGCTTTTCCGGTAATGAAGGGTTATGCGGGACTGAATCTTTCCCCCAATGTTCAAACACCGGTTTTGTACCGCCGGCTCAAACAGTACCATCAAATCCCAATTCTCTGCCTTCATCAACATCTACAGTCAAAGAAACTAATAAGCATCATAAAAAACTCAGCAATGGAGCAATAGCAGCAATTATAGTGGTAAATTCAGTGCTGGTTTTGGTGATTGCATCCTTTGCTGTTGCATACTATTGCGGGAAGTATTCGAGGGATTCAAATTCCATGGCAGGGAGTGAAAGCAGCAAGATAAGAAGCAGCTATTCGAGTGAAAAGAGAGTGCACGCCAATAATGGAGGTGGAGACAGTGATGGGACTAATGCTACTAACCGGAGTAAGCTCGTGCTTTTCGACCTGAAAAAGCAGTTCGAGTTGGAGGAGTTGCTCCGGGCATCAGCCGAGATGCTCGGAAAAGGAACTTTGGGGACAGTTTACAAGGCCGTGCTTGATGATGGATGCACTGTGGCTGTGAAGAGGCTGAAGGATGCAAATCCTTGTGCTAGAAAGGAGTTTGAACAGTATATGGATGTAATTGGGAAGCTTAAGCATCCTAATATAGTGAAATTTAGAGCTTACTATTATGCAAGGGAAGAAAAATTGCTGGTTTATGATTATCTCCCAAATGGCAGCTTGCATTCACTTCTTCACGGTATGGAAAATCTTAATTTTAAAGAAGCTACTTTGTTTGATCAATTTTGTTCTAAGCTGTGTTTGTTTATGCACATTAGATTGCATAGAACCTAATTATACTGTTCACTCACCATGGATCGACTTATACATTTGTACAGCCCGTTTTCTGTGAGAGATAGAGATTGGAATAATGCTGTTATGACAGATGTTTTTAACATCTTGGATGACAGATTAAGGAACCTTACTTGATGTACAGAAATTATGGTTCACACACCATTTACAGACACTCACAGTAGGGGTGGGTGGGATTTTTTGGCCATTTTTTATTTTAGTGGGACCCACACATTGTGAGTATTGGTAATAATTATGTGAACAATTATTCTGTACATTTGGCTTTACTCCAGATTAAGTTGTGGCAAAAATGATTGGATGTGACCATTTTTTAAACAATCTAATAATAGTATGTCACATGGCATTCTGTCATTTCTGTCATTCAAGATGTCAAAAAATTCTGGCAGCGAAGCATGATTGGAGAGATTGAGGGTGGTCATGAGATCATCAATATAATATTCTTGTTCATAGAGAAATTATGCAGCTGCATGTGGATGTTGATATGCACCCTACCAAGTTTTGTGAGAGCCGGAGTTCGATTAAGTGCTCGAACAAATTATCTAACGAAGCCATGCGCTGTAGTGGCATTTCTTTAATTTCGGCGTGTTGCTAGGGGTCGAGTGTCCCGTGGGGCTGAAATCACAGAAATGCCACTGCTCGGCTCGGCTCGGCTAGATAATTTATTTGCCCGCACAAATGCACTCAGAATCTCACAAAAATTGATGAATCGATGTATATATTACTCTTCTAAATATGGATTAGGACTTAGTTCGTAACATTCTTGATTTAAACAGGGAACAGAGGACCAGGGAGAGTTCCACTGGATTGGACTACAAGGATCAGTTTGATATTAGGGGCTGCTAGAGGGCTTGCAAAAATTCATGAAGAATATGCTGCTTCAAGAATTCCACATGGAAATGTGAAATCATCAAATATTCTACTCGACAGAAATGGTATTGCTTGCATTTCTGATTTTGGGTTGTCACTGCTTTTGAACCCTGTCCATGCCATAGCTAGATTGGGAGGGTACAAAGCACCAGAACAGGCAGAAATCAAGAGGCTTTCACAAATGGCTGATGTTTATAGTTTTGGGGTGTTATTGTTGGAAGTTCTTACTGGTAAAGCTCCATCACAGTACCCATCACCAAATCGTCCTCGACTTGACGAGGAAGAGCAGCCAGTGGACTTGCCGAAATGGGTTCGATCCGTGGTGAGAGATGAGTGGACGGCAGAAGTGTTTGATCAAGAATTGTTAAGGTATGTGCAACTACTTGATCTAAAAGTTTAGTGTTAGAGCCATCCACACTTATTTATACAAGTTATGTGAAAAAGGTAATGCTAGTGAGAAAATAACTTTTAAAATTGAATAATGCTATACGTACTAGATCATCCTCATATGATGTGGCAGGTGATGTGAGGTAAAATGACAAGGTCAATTAAATGTATAGATTTGAGATACACTTTATTGACCTTGAAGATCACCCCCAATTTTTACATATAACATTACTCTTTAATAATTATGTTTTGACAGAACGAAAGTTTAAAAGTAACTTTTACTTCTTTATAAGCTGAGCCAAACTTCTCGTCACATGTCGGCCACATTCAATTTTTAATGAAAGGCTTAAAAAGTACTTAATTTCAATAAATGAGTAGCAATTAAACTTGGACTCATGACATGAACCTGCTTTAATATCATTTTCAACTCAATGTTTAAATTGACTCAAATGAGGTACAAGGGTTGAAGGGTCAAACTGATGGTAAAAAAACATTAATAAACAAATAAATAGAACATTTTTTTTTGTCTAAAAAAATAAATCGGTTTCACTTGAACCGATTGTTTTTTACTTATTTTGGTTTTTTTTTCAACGCCGGACCAGTTCTACGTTTCCCGTAAAAATTGATAGGTACATTTTAGTTTGTACAACACTGGTTAGATTGTATTATCTTAAAAAGTTATTAGAGAAGACAGATTTTTATTTAAACAACGTTTTCAGGTACAAGAACATTGAAGAGGAATTGGTGTCAATGCTGCATGTAGCAATGGTTTGTGTAGTGCCGCAGCCTGAGAAGAGGCCAACAATGGTTGAAGTGGTTAAAATGATAGAGGAAATAAGAGTGGAGCAATCTCCACTGGGAGAAGACTATGATGAATCCCGCAATTCCCTCTCGCCTTCACTTGCCACAACTGATCAAGATGCATTGCCCTGATTCTCTCTTCCTCTTGCAGTTTGCAACATTTCTAGTTTGCCAATTCCATTGCTTATGGTATGGACTGATGGAGTTCCTTTTAGTTTTGAATTATAATGTAATTTATTTTCTATTTTCAAGTCCTTAAGTCACTTAGGGGTCGATATTGCTATAACATGTTGTGGTCGAGTCAAATGAATCTATGTGATTTGTCAGGATAAGTATTTATTAGAATTTGAGAACAAAGTACGTGAAATATTTCTTTAAATCTTAAATCAAATTATTTCTTGTTTATGTGTAATCTATGTTGTACTTGTGCTAGCATCAAGTAGCACAAATGTACTCATTTTCATTTTGAAGGCGTAAAAATTCATGATAATAAGTAGAAATAATTAAGAAGCGATAACTTATAAGCATAATCCTCTATGAGTGAGAACAATTGCATTGCACAGTGACACAAATACCATTGTCACTAGAAATGTAAAGAGACGCACATTTTTATTTTGCAAATGTTACTTGATATTTATAAGATATAGAGACACTCTCTCGCCTTTGAAAATTATCACTAATCTCTTATATTTCTATCACGTACCCCAATAAACACTTTTTGAATTATATATTATCTAAAATATGGTTGATATATCTAAAATGTTTTTGTGAAGAAATTAAAATATTTTATTCTACAATTATTTACAATTTAATTTGTTTCCTTTGATTATTAATTAAGGGGGCCGCTATTTCATATTTACCATTCTTATATATCTATCCCCTCTATACCTATTCCCGTTAAAATTTTAAATTTTTAAAAAATTATTATTTACATTCACGTTACATTCCAATATTATTTATCAAATTCATCCACATCACCTCTACCACTAAAATTACCATCACCACCATCCACGAACAGCAATTTCATCCAGATCCCTCAACTGCAGACTTTATGATAGGGCGAAGGACAGTGCAAAAAGGGCATGAAGTGGGCAACGATCCACTCATCATCGAATCAATAAAGACTAGCATGTTATTTTACTAATTGCATAAACAATCGTACCAGATGTCACAACATATGCCAAATTGTTATCCGTATTTCTCTATTTTGATCGAAACAAAGAAGAGAGAAACATTGTTAATCCAACCACTATCTCTTTCTTTAGGTTTATAGATAGTTGCATAGATGGGTATGGAGAAAGAATAATGCTATTTAGTATCAATGGGTCAAACAACAATTTAGGTCACAACTGCATGATATTAAATGATAGATTCACTAAAATACAATTATATGATTCTTTTAATTGAACGTATCAAGTGTTCGAACATCACTAGTGTTAGATTGCATTATTCTTTCTAAAAATATATATATTGGAAAAAGATAATAACTAATAAAATATAAAATATGATCGAAATTGGTGGATATACAAAGACAAAATATGATATAGTGTTTGTTTGGGCGCCATTCTCCCCAAATTATAATGAAAAATCAAAACATTGGAACAGAATGCTGCACTCAACCTCTAGCACAATAATTGACAAACAAAATTGGTAGCCGTCTCTTCCTATTTTGAAATGCCAAAAATGCACTGGTTAATAATATTGAATACAAAAATTAAGGGGTGCTATGATCTTTTCATCAAAATTTTTAATTGATCGATAAGAAAGCAGTCAACAATGATTGTTGCAGTGGGGCCCCTTGACTATATAACGTTCGGATTTTTCATTATAAATTGGGGAGAATGGCGCCCAAACAGACGCATAATTTCGATCACATTTTATTTCTTCTTAGTTATTATCTTTTTTCTTTTTTTTCTTTTTTTTCAAAAAATTGTGAATTATGGTCTGATGTATGCAAACTTTCTCCAAACTGAATCTTTGTATAAATGAGGGTACTTACGAATTTTTCACTCGTCATTCTCGTTTACATTCCTTAAAGCCCATTGGGCCAAGACCGTAGGTCCGGAAATTAATCACTTGAGGCCTTTTGTCATTATCTTTCACCTAAGATGTACACGTTGCATCATATGTCACCATTTGGATTTTGAAAAGCACCTAAAGTCTAATTGACGTGGCTAACCCCCAAATTCTCCCAAAGCTGAAAATCACTCTTTCATCATTCAAATTCAATTTGACTTATCAACTTTTATTAAATTTATTTTTGAAAAAAACTGAATTTTAGCAAAATCAAACAAGGACATCCAAAATTTGCAATAGTTTATTTTAAAGATAAATTATAAATGCGTGATTAATGTTGAATTATTTAAACTAAGCATGTAATAAATCTCAAATCAATCATCAGCCCTAATCTCCTGTCCCCAATATGGATGAAATAAAAAAATTTCACCATTCACGTGACAATGAACCTTAATTATTGTTTTCTAAAATGATGAAAACCATAATTAATGTTCTTTAATCATATCAGCTTTTTATCTTATCCACCGAGAGCAAGAGATCAATGATCAATCACATTCAAACCAATAGCTCACATTATTTGAGCTTCATTCTGAGAGAAAAAATATATTTTTGAATAGTGATTTTTTGAGAATGTGTGGTTAAAAATTAAGAATTTTTTTTCGATTTACGTATAATATTATTTTATTAAAAAATAAATTTTGAAAAAATGAATTTTGAAATTTCAACCCATATTGATAATTGTTCTAAAAGGTGAGCTTAAAAGGAATTTTGGTCTAGCTCTTCAGCCACGCTTTATAGTTTTTACGTTTAAATCCATTTAGGCCCGTTAATTTGAAATTTAGTCTTACTATTTAAATAAGTTTTACGATTTTTAGAACGAGGATGGAATGTAAAGGTAGATCCTAAATAATCTCGGTTTGATGGTCATTATTGTGTAAAAATGATGTTTGAAATAGTAATTTTTTTAAAAAATATACGATTAAAAAGTAAAAAAATTTAAATTTACGTGTAAAATATATCATTGTTTAAATATATGATTAGAATGAATTTGAAAAATAAATTATTTTATTTGAGAAGAGTTGTCAAAATATTGTTGAAAGGAATTGTCAAAAGAATTATTCTTGTTATATATAATTTTGTATCTAATTGATTATAGAATTGACAAGTGACGATCCTGGATAAAAAATTATATATTTGTAACATGGTCGTCTTCAAAATATTGTTGCAGTTGGCAGTTTTGTGTAAATCCTGTGGACTCTTACACCGACCATACCCCACCCTCACGCAACTCATCCCACCTGCTAAAATCCTGTGGGCATTTGACAGTTTTTATCTGCCATCAAATGGAAACCCAAAACAAAAAACCAGCTGCTGCTGTATACATTAACCGTATAAACATCCACAAATTCTCTCATCCCTCTTATTACATTTTACTCCCTTTAATGCATTTAGACCCAAAAAAATTACCCTTTTTTTTTCCCCTAAATTCTCCTGGCGATTTATCATATCTTCTGGCCTGCATCTCGAGATATGTATAATGCTGTAAAAACCGATCAAATTCTACAGTTTTTTTCTCATTCCAGAATCTTTCTCAGGTTCTGTTGATTCTACTACTCCGTCTCATTTTCTCTTATATTTATTTATTTCTCGTTCCGAGTATTATTTTTCTTAACGTATTCGGGGTTTTCCGGTCGTTATTTTGTTAGTTTGGCATTATTTTTTATGTGAAAAAATCGGAGCTTGATTAGGGTCGTAAAGTTTTTGGCTGCAGAAGTAGTATTTTATTAAGTTGTATGGAATCGAATGCTATGCCTGGTGGAATTTATTCTAGCGTGAGTCCTGGAATTTTAGGGCTAGAAATGTCACTGAACCCACAGCAGCACCCACGTAATCCCACGGCGGCTTATGGCAATCGGGAGGGTGAATACCGCCCACAAACTCAGCAACTTGTGAAACAAGGACACCCATGTGTTGGAAAGGCCAAGAATCAAACTTTGACCTTCAGTGATGATGATGAGCATGGACCAGAGAATACTTCTGACGATGGGAATATGAGAATGTCTCTTTGGCAAAGAGTGAAATGGAATGGTAATATGGTGAGGCTGTTGATAATGATTGTGTTCTATATTGGGGATGAAGTTGGGTCGGAGGCTAATGATCCGGCTAATAAGAAGAAGGGTGGAGGGGTCTTGCAGAAGAAGGGGAAATGGAGATCAGTGTCCCGGGCAATGATGGAAAAAGGGTTTTATGTGTCTCCACAGCAATGCGAAGACAAGTTTAATGACTTGAATAAGAGGTACAAGAGGGTTAATGATATTCTTGGGAGGGGAACTGCATGCCGGGTGGTGGAGAATCAGAGTTTGCTCGATGCTATGGATCATATATCGCCCAAAATGAAGGAAGAAGTCAAGAGATTGTTGAATTCTAAGCACTTGTTTTTCAGGGAAATGTGTGCTTATCATAATAGTTGTGGTGCTAGTGGAAGTGGAGCCGTGGGTAATCAACATTCACCTGCAGAGGTGGTGGCAGAACCATCCCATACTCAGTTTCAGTCACAGCAGCAGAGGTGTTTACATTCATCTGTGAATGCTTCAGTTATACCTAACTTGAATAAAGGAGAAAATGAGGGATCTAAATTGGCAAAAGGAGCAAGTGGCAAAGAAGAAGATGATGATGAGGACGACAATGAAGATGATGGTGACAGCTATGAAGAAAACAATGAGGTGGTTGACCGAGGATCAAGAGGTCATGATGATGTCCATGAGGATGACAATGACACGGATGTAAGATCTTCGAGGAAGAGGCAGAGAAAGAATGCATTCGATTCGCCTTTGCTGCAGCAATTGAATATGGAATTGATGAATATATTGCAAGATGGAACTAAGAAGCCCTTTGAAAAAAGACAGTGGGTAAAAGCGAGATTGATGCAGTTGGAAGATCAGCATGTTGGCATCGAGTGTCAAGCTTTTGAGCTTGAAAAGCTGCGATTAAAATGGTTGAAATTTAGTACCAAGAAGGAGCGAGAGATGGAGAGAGAGAAGCTTGACAATGAGCAATTAAGGCTTCAGAATGAGAGAATGGTTCTCCTAATTCGCCAGAAGGAGCTCGAGTTGCTTGGACATCATCATCACTACCAGCAGCTGGCATCAAACAAGATGGAAGACCCCTCCTCCATTACTAGATAAATCAATTGTATATCATGGTATAAGAAATCAATAGATAAAAACAAGCTGTTTGCCCTTGTTCTTTCCAATTTTGTTACTGAATCAGGTCTTTTGCAGTTTAAGACTTGAACATAAGCTATTCGAGTCTTTCATTTTTGCTCGTCGTTTCCCCGAGTTTTATATAAAGTTGTGTTGATGCATATGACACCAAGATATTTATCGGAAAGGGGGAAGTAGTCATTGCTGTAAGAACAACAGAATTTTTTTCTGGTAAAGTGATCCTGAGGATCTATGCTTCCATGACTTTGAATTATCATATTGATCGATAGAACTTGAAGTTAACTTAATCTGTGCCACACGTTTTGTTAGTCCAGGTACCCCATAGCAGTTGGACATATTCAATTCGATGATTACCATACGTAAATTCGGGTACATGATACACATCAATACTCCAGTGCATTCTCCATCTGAGTCAGAATAAATATATTTTCGAACCTTATTTAAAAAATTCAAAGTGGAAAGGGCTGGCAGACTGGAAGTTTTTCTAGTAGTTCAATCCAAATACATGTAAGAAGTTATTCATTTCTGTTAAGAGGAGTGTTATATGCTCCCCAGAATCACCTCTTGCATTCCGATGCCATCTTTCAACACAGCAATGGAGAAGAGGGGTAGATATGGAAGTGAGTTTGACAATTGCCTTTTGACAATTATAGCAGTGAGTGCACTTCATGAAAAGCCTCAACCTGGCCTTTATTACCAACTGGTAAGGATAAGCCTACAGAAAGGCTTCTTCATATCCTTTATAAAAATATATATAAGATTCAGTATCTAACATGTACTCTCCAAAGTTATTTGAATTTCAATTTAGGGATCACTATAGTTTCCCATAGCATGAATTGCCTTGCTCCTGTCTTAATTCAATTACCTGTAACGAATTAAGCTTTTCTCTGTTTGCAAAATAGCAGATTGTAACTGACCTTGCTTCTTCATAACTCTATTCCACAAAAAAAGGGTAATATCTGCCAGTTTATCCTGTTTTTGATTTCTTTGAATTTCTTTTTATTCAGACTGATCAGTTTTGTAATTTGATGCTATCCATTTCATACTGCTACCTGATTCAGATTTCATGTTTGTAGCCTATTTACTGAAAGGCATGAGAGAAAAGTCTATTGGCTTGTGATTGTGTGGCCCCAATTCTTGACTATGTGGTAGTTATGGTGTGGTGAAATTCCCCCTTTGTTCAGTTGGTCGTTCAGTATTTGAGATAGTATGTGTTCTGCAATGTTGACCACATACATATTCAAAATTTTAAGGACAGTAAATTTTGAATTGTCTTCCTGAGATGGCCGGTAAAAATCAAGTGCGTGCTTCTTAGATGTGATTGTGCAAATTGTAACCACAAGCCAGGCAGCTGGATTGTACACGAGGTATGTGAATTCGTCGTTATTGAATTACATCCTGCAACTGAAGTGAGATTTTCAATGAAAAAAATTGACTGCATACATACCAAAAGGAGGACTTTTTGTTGATTCTGTACCAATTATTCCAAGTAAACTGAAAGAAAGATTTGGTGGAGTCATCTGAACTGATTTTGCAGTACTATGTTTTCTCTGTTGATGCAATTTTATGTAATTGTATTGATCCAGTTCTACTTTTGCACAAATATTTGTAGAAGATTTAGAACATGCACCCCTTGTAGGCTTGTACCGTTGCTTTGTCTCCTAATTACATTGTCAAGTGCTATATCAAAGATATTACAAACCCTCTCTCTGATTTTATGTACTTTGAAAATGTGCAGTGTGCTAGAATTTGTGATCGATGTCTAATCTTATTAAGAACAGAGCTTATACTTTTATATGTACATCATGTTTAACTGTTGTCTAAAAGCATAAGTTGTAGTTCAAATATCATCACAGACACGTTTATAATAATTGTGCACGTGTGATGACTAATAAGAAATGAGTCTGTTTTGCGCGAGTTGTCGCTAACAATTAAAAAAGGTTCAGACGATTGTGTAAGAAACAGACCTCTTGAGATAAAGCCCTAAAAATGGGTGTTTTATTTGGCGAAGATTTACAAGTTGGAAATAAACAGAATACATTCAATGAGCGCAAGCACACGAGTGCTAAAAGAAGCGTTTTAAAGTTAAACTAAGAAATTGAATTACATATTCTCTATTGAGAGTGTTTGATTCGGGGATCCTTTTCTTCTATATCTTCTCTTC
>CAIGRN010164167.1:0-14312 GCA_903798345.1 Fraxinus anomala | reverse complement strand
TTATAATGGTAGGCATACTTATGGATTCGAACATAATTTGGAAGATTGAGAATGGAATCTTGCATTTCACGTGAAAAAAAATTTAAAACCTTTTTTCGATGCTACTAAAATATGTAGTGGTGTTTATTACCCTACATTTTTACTTGTTTTAATTATTTTTTCTACATTTCACAAGTATTTCATAAATATAGGCATTTGTCAATTTATGTTGATATAATNGAATCTTGCATTTCACGTGAAAAAAAATTTAAAACCTTTTTTCGATGCTACTAAAATATGTAGTGGTGTTTATTACCCTACATTTTTACTTGTTTTAATTATTTTTTCTACATTTCACAAGTATTTCATAAATATAGGCATTTGTCAATTTATGTTGATATAATTTATTCTATGGAGTTGAAATTTCGTAAATATTGGGAAGATTTGTCCTCTTTATTTCTATTAGCTTTGATAATGGACCATCAACTGAATATAACGGCACAAAAGCTATTATAAAGGGGATTTCAAATTTTATGAATGTAAAATTATCACATGTGCATATAGAATCTATGTTATGTGAAATGTATAATTATTTAGTTCATCAATATCTAGAGCAATTGATGTCAGTGGTACAAATCTTGAAATTTCATCTGAGTTAGTTAGGTATTTGTGCATGGACGTTCCTAATATGTTAAGAAAAAGAGAGAAATTTAACATTCTATCATGGTGGAGGTGTAATGAAAGGCAATATCTAATTGTATTGAAAATTGCTCGCGATCTACTAACACCTCTGGTATCTACGATAGCGTCCAAGGCTGCACTTAATTTAGCTGGTCGAGTTTTATCAGACGAACGATCACGATTAAAAGACGATATATTAGAGGCTTTAATATGCTTGAAAGACTGGGAATGTGGAGAATTACATTTCAAGAACAAGTTGACAGCATATTGGTTGAAGAGTTGCACACGAAATAATTTTTAATTTTTTTTTTTAAAAAGTTGTACAAGAAATATTTTATTCGTGTACAATTTTAACTCCACCTACAATAATTGTAGCCAGTCCCAAGACCCAAAAAAAGAGGAAGGTTTTAATTTTGCTTATAGGGTTATAACATATATAAATGCCACACAAATTACAAAAACAAAAAAGGGCCGGCTCAGGCCGAGCCTTTTTTTTGGAGCTAAGCTTTGGCAAAAAATAGCTAGGCCCATTTTTACCCGAGTCGAGCCCGAGCCTACATTTTCGGCTCGCAAGCCGGCCCTGCTCACTGCCACACCTATATGAAATGCACGACTATTTACAAAATGAATTTTGTGAAGACTTTTATAAATAGATAATTTATTATGTAGCGGATGTAATCACAAGTCTCTATTTCATTAACGTGATAATGCATGAAATTTGATAAACGTAATTAATAATTATAGACAATTTATCTTGTATGGTTTTGATACTATTCTTGAAGGATTTACTGTCTGTCTGGGCGTGTTTTTGGAAAATTCGTAATCGATTTTCCTGTCATTTCAACCGGGCCCACGTGAACTTGTTTTTGTTCTTGAATGCAAAGCAACATGTCCAAATGTCATATTTGCCCTCATATATGCAACATGTATGCTGAAAAGTTTGAAAACATATTTGACTATTCAAAACCTAAACAATTAATGCCTATATTATGCGGTCCCACCAAACACCTTGTAACTTCACATGTAGCATTTTAGACGTAAAATTTTGCAACAATATTCATTTGTGATGTGAATAAGAAATTTTGCTGAAATATTTTGCGATCTTCTCGTGACAGCACATGCATTGCACACAAGGACATTGTTTTTTTGTCGAAAAAATATCGTGTGGCCAATCTTAGTCTAATTCCGAATAAAAAATAAATGTTAATGTTGTTGTGCCAATAACCTCTAAACATATCCCACCCATTTCGTTGGGTTTACGGTGTATGCATTTCAGCTGCAACTTTGTAATGTTCGTTCGGGAGCTCCACCTCTACTGCGTTCAGGTCCATCTTCGCTCTTGTAAATGCTTCGTCGACCACGCCCACTCGTCAAAGAAAGTTGTAAATGCATATAGTTGCAATTACAACAGCTGTTTGCACTTTAAAATTATAACTTGGCATACGATCGAGTATTTTCCAACGACTTTTCCAAACGCCGAACACACGTTCGATTACGTTCATGCACAACGAGTGCCTGAAATAAAACTTTTCCCATGCATTTCGAAAGTTAAGCATGTGATCGGTGACCCTGTCGTAAAGTTGCTAAAAATGGTATAATACATCTGAACCCTTATAGGGTACTATGTACCCAGGTCGATGCCCGAACCCCGAGTCAACTGGATAATATTTTCCAAGTGGTGGTTGCGGGAAGTTAATCTCGGGGTTATGTACATACCTAGCCAAGATTATAGCATCATGAGAGTTCTCCGTTGTACTAGCAAGCACAAATGTGAAACACAAATTGAAATCACATGTCGCTAGCACATTCTGTGTCGGAATTCCTTTGCATCCAATAAAACTCACTGGTTGGTCCTGCGGGAGGACGATTCTAACGTGGGTGTCGTCAATAGCACCTATGCAATCCTGGTATATGAAATGCTTGTTAAGATTCAGAACGTGATACTCAGTACCATGATTGTAGTTTGGATTCGGTTTAACTACTTGCCTAGAGAACTCGATGACCGCTTCAAGCACAAGTTTGAAGTAGTGTTCGATGGTTTCCAGTGAATGGTTGATAAGCCTCTGCACCTGTCTATTGCCTTTTCCATGCGATAAAATGCATAGAAACATACCAACTTGTTCATACACATCTATATGTTGCTGAATACGAAGTCCTAAGCATATGCCTGAACGATCGTAGCATCACATGATACATGCAGAACTCTGCGTAACATTGTTGAGGCCTATAATTTATAGCATCCAGCATGAACATATGACCGTTTCTAGCGAATGGATATCGAGAAACACGACATCTTTGTTCGAGATAATAGTTACTTACGGTAACCTCACTGATGTTACAGCATCGAAACCACTCGATAATATCCATCCGTAACTCTTCCATAAATGCCTTGTCATCAAGTTCATCCTCGGCATTGGAGGTTGGCTGCAACACATAGTTGATATTGAAATGTGCCATACCACTGTAATAGGAGATCCAAGACAATGCTTTTGCAAGTATGTAAAAATATGTAGATATGTGTTGCCTTTTATAGGCAAATGAAATAATAAGTGCTTAAAAGATTTGCATGTAAACACCAATAAAGTATAGTGAAAGATGTGAGTGATGTAACTCGTACTTTGTTGTTGAGTATTTGTTTGACCAAAATTAAAACATACATCCAACTGCAGCTTTTGTCTGCAAGCCTACTCAAAATCCATACAAATCAAAATTTTTGCCATGCACATAAACAACAGTTTTTAGCATGCACATGACAAATGTAGGTAATAGTCCATCATACATATCAAACAAGAAGAAATTTTTCTAACATCAAATGTAATAAATGTAAACATAACCAAATACAACCACAATAATAAAAAGGTGAAACGGATGTCCATGCAACCCACTCAAACATATCAGTCACCAAGACTCTGCCTTCTTATATTCTTGCCAGCTCCATTCCACCTACTCAAACATTTTGTTCGTATCGTCTTGAATGTCCAATATCTCCCTATTACGTTTTTGGGAGAGGAATGTGCACGCCTAGTAGCACAAATCAGTTTGTTTTTTTAGTTGACTCGTTGCCAATAACTCCTTCATGCATGTCTTCGGGTCTAACACAATAGGTCCGATGAAATTGTCAATTTTGGCAGCAACCTTCTCACTAGCTGTGGTCACACGATCAGAGTAGGACATGTCTTTAGCCGTAAGCTTCTTTTTCTTTTCCTTCGCCCACTCTCTGGATGCCTTCCATTTGTCTCCACTGTGCGGGCATGACACATCCATGCTTGCTACGACCGGTTCGAGTTCTCCGCCCTCGTCGCTGGTCTCCACATCGATCAGGATCTCATCACAGTGATCTTTGTGTCCACTGTCTTCGAACATCGTGAAGCCAGTTCGACATAGCTTTGTAGGTGTGACTGTGTACTTATTGCAGTCGAAAATGTCCATGAATAGAGCATTGTATGTATACACCTCTTGACAATCTTTGTCCTTAAATTCTTTGTAGCCTTTGTTCTCCTATGGCAATGCAATCGGAAAGGCTTTTACATATTTTGCACAGAAATAAAAGGCAGTTACATATACGAAAATGGAAGCCAATTGTGAAACCCATACTAGAAATGGTGAAGAAAAACCAGTGCAGTATTTCAAATAGATTTAGGACATGAGCATAAAATCAGTCACTTGGCTATGAACTATTTCAGTTCCACAAAACTATAGTTCCGATAAAATAAATAAGAATTAACTAAATAGCAATAAAATACCCAAAAATAGACAACGATTATGTAATTTATCAATCGACTGTCTCGTTCCCTAAACCAAAATAGAGCCTACTAACTAATGTCTTTAACCAATGATACGAATTGAGAACCTACAACATTGTATCAGTTTATTTAACACGAATACGAGAGCATTGAGGGGAGGTTCATGAAACGATGGTACCTTAATCTTTCGAGCCCACCACTCTCTAGAAGCGCTAATCCTGCCAGTAGCAGGTCGTATGAGATGCTACTGTAGTTGAGTAATTTTTCAAATCTCTTGTGTTTCAGGCGGAGAGCATCCCATCGGTTTTTGATCTGCTGTTTGTTCCAATTGTGGCCGGAATTGGTGTTGCACAAGTGAATTAATGTCTCCCAACTGTGTTTGGTGAAGTACTTTCCATTTCGATGTTTGTCGACGATGACGATCTCCCAGACAGCGACGAATATGTTCATCTCATACGAATTCCATTATGCATTCTTACATGGCCTCGACTAACTTTGAACATGAGAGGCGTTGGAAGTGGAGAGTACGAGTAATAACCCGCCTGCAATAAATTATGGAAAAATTAATTTTTTTTATATAAGCAGAAGATCATATTTCGGGAATGTATTTGAGTTGACTGTATAAAAAGTTTGTAAGAAAGCAGTGTACCCATCGGAGAAAGGAACGGATCCATGATTTACCCTGGCAAGATCTTGTGGATGAGGTGCGTCTCTAGCGGGTTCAGTTCACTATGAAACGAACACAGTTGGCAAGAAACGAAAACGATCGGTGAAAATGTGATGCAGGCTACAAGGTGTTCTCGAGAAGTCAAGGAATGTGGCTTCTTATGGTGAACGAAGAGGGGAAACCTGGTCACGCGAGATTGAAGGTGGAAGATGTGTTTATTAGGTGTGTAAATCGGTCGAATATTTTCCTGGTGCCGTCAGAAAATGGTGGGAGGGGTGAGTTTGTAAAGAAATATTATGCTGCTGCACCTATCCTTCCTCAGGGCAGGCTGAAAATCACAGATGAAGACATTTTTATTATTTCTTCGGTGACCTATTTCAGATCAGAAGTGTCGGCAAGCTTCTTGTTGTGGATGAAAATGGAGAGATATCTTTGTATGAGGAAGGGAGGTGGATATGAAATTATTATGGTCGGTGGGGTGGTTTGTGTGTATGTTTGCTAAATCAAATTAAATGGCAGAAAAGGAAAAAAAGGAATGACACAGAAGTCGGTCCATTTGGTGGAAAAGTAGCCGTTCCACAAATCAACAGTAAAAAATTCACTTATCAGCAACTTATAAGCATGCCCAGACATTCCTTAATATGTCAGAAATATAATTCAAGTGATATTATCATGAAAAGAAGTAAATACATGTTGAAATTTTTTTTTTTCCTTGACCAAAGTTGTCTCATTGGATTTTCCTGTCAAGATTTTTAGTTTGATAACTTTTGTAGTGTATTTAAAAGATTAATGTATTATTTTTCCTTCATTAAGAATTTTTCCACAACGATTTTCTTAATATATGAGACTTTTGAAGAGCTCAACAAAATTACAAATTATTAGAAAAATGAATTTGTAATGAAAGATTTGGGAAAAATCAAATTCTGTCTTGAATTCAGATTAAACATTTCCCAAAATGATTATTTATTCATCAATCTACATATATAGAAAAAGTTTTAAAATGCTTTTATATGAATAATGCACATCCATTGGTATCACTTATGGTTATTCAATCACTTGATGTGAAAAAAAGATCTATTTTATCCACTTGAAGATGAAGAAGGTTCTTAATTTTGAAGTATCATATCTTAGTACAATTTTAGTATTAACTTATCTTACAAATTGCACTCGACCCGACATAGTTTTTCTGAAAATTTTCTTGCAAGATATAACTCTACACCGACTTAAAAGATTGAGATAATGTTAAATATATTTTTCATTACATAAAGGGTATTATTGATTTGTGATTATTTTATTTTCAAAAGTCGAGATCTGTTTTAGTGAGATATGCATATGCAAATTATCTCTTTAATCTACATAAGTTAAATCACAAATAAGATATGCGTTTACA
This sequence comes from Fraxinus anomala, assembly GCA_903798345.1. Taxonomy (NCBI): domain Eukaryota; kingdom Viridiplantae; phylum Streptophyta; class Magnoliopsida; order Lamiales; family Oleaceae; genus Fraxinus; species Fraxinus anomala. Next base: position 7,852 of record CAIGRN010164167.1, on the reverse strand, counting down.
CGTAGATAAACAGTTATATCATGGAGATATGTGAAACAATCATTGACAACAACATTCTCAAATCATTCTGAAATTATTGTAATTCATGAAACATGCTTAGAATGTGTATGGTTGTGAAACATAACCCATCATATCCAAACATCATACAAATTAATTTCAACAAAAGATAGTTCAACAATTTTGTATAAATGCAATGCTGCTTGTATTGCACAACTTAAATGAAGCTATATCAAAATGATATGACGAAATATATTTCTCCAAAATTCTTTCATGCACATGAATTTCAGAAAATTGACGATATCGATGTTCAACAAATTCGCTTAAGTGACAATGTTGCTGATTTATTTATAAAACACTGCCAACATTTACATTCAAGAAATTGGCTAACAATGATTTGAATGTACCGATTCAAAATTTTTATCAACAATAGAGGAAATAGATGTACACTTTTTCCCTCACTTAGATTTTATCCTATCCAGTTTTTCTAGTAAGGTTTTAATGAGACAATATTTATTTTTAATATTCCAAAATAACTTTGTTATTTTTTCTTATTTTGATTTTTCATATCCCATTAAATTTTTATCAAACAATATTTTAATAAGGCATATATTTTGTAATGTGTCATTTAAGAGGGAGTGTTGCAAATTGTAAATTTATTAATGAATGACAAATGTATTTTTACAATCCAAAAAATTATTATCATTGTATTCTTAATCCTTCCTCAGGATTTGATGCTCATTATAAAATATACAAGTCTATTGACTTATCTATTTATCTTTTTTTGTCTCTAATTTATAGCAGACAGTAAAATTTTGTTAATTTTAATTAGTCTGAGAGTAGAATCTCATTCTTTTAATGGAATGAAAAGTGATTAATTAATCATCTCGGTTAATTAAAACTCTGACCATTCACAAATAAACCACAAACAGTAAATTTCACACAATAGGAATTCAACTCTCGATGTCTCTCTCTTAAACCATTCGACAAGAATGGAATTCTTGAAAAGTAAATTCCAATTGACTGATGATTACAAATTGATCTTGAAAATTGCGGTGAGAATTGAGATTAATTATAAAGTTATAATTGATCTTGGAGTGTACTTGGAGTGCAGTGAAAATAATTAAATTCTGCCAACCAAGCAATCACGTTTCTGGACATGTTGCAGTGTCATTTGCCACCGTCAGAAGAAAAAAAAAAATCCTTCTCTTATTACGTTTCCATATCCAAATAATAACTTATACTAATGTACAGGCACATATGCCATGGTTCATGAGAACGCCAGAATATTTAAAAGTAAAATCAAGAAGAAAAATACAAATAATTTTTTAGTAGAGCGGTCATTCTTAAAATACCAAATCAATGAAGAAAGTGTTGTTGGGGCTGCCAATTGCCATTAAAAAATGCAATGATATGTTGTTCTACCAGTAATTTTATACTAAAATTTTGTTGTTTTAGATTACCAATGACTAAGTGCATGTTGATAATCGTTAATTTATTTTATGATTTGCTACATGATCATTTTCAATAACATATTTATATAATAAAATATTATATACGTATACCAAAAATTTTTCCTACTTTTTTATTATATATTCTATTAATAATCACTATTCAAAATATAATAACAGTTGTGAAACAAGCTCTGAGTCTCGAAATGATTCGTTGGAATTCTCACTGCATTTTTCAAGATCAATTTGTAATCATCAGTCAGTTGGAATTTTTTTTTCAAGAAGGGTAATTGGCGCAAAACGTACCTATATTTGAAGATTTTTGTGGAAAACGTCCATATCTTTAATTTTTTGGAACATACCGTCCCTACCTTTATCTTTTCTTGCTCAAAACGTCCTTCCGTCCACTTCCCATTAGAATGCACCGCCAAATCAAATAAAATGGGATTTTTATTTTCCAAACATAAGGGTAAAACCATCCATAACCCAAAAATAAAAATTAAAAAATGTTTCTCTCTCCTCTTCTTCTCCCTCTCCCTCAGCCTCCTCCACCATTTATGGCAATTTCTTTATTTGCAATTTCTTTATTTGAGTAAAAGTATATCCCTAGTGTTAGAAGCTTTTGTAATCACGAGCTAGAAAACAAAGAATCAATTAGATGTAAACAGAAATAATGATTATTTGAAAATATTGCATTTTGAAAAAAGATGATGCACCTGATTCTGATGTTTTTGAAACAGTTTTCTTGCAGTGGCTAGTCTGGAGAAAGTACTTTGATTCCCGAATTTGGGCTTCTTTAATTCCCATTGTTGGAGGGATTCTATTAACTTCAATCACTGAGCTCAGCTTTAATATGTTTGGCTTTTGTGCTGCTTTATTTGGTTGCCTTGCTAATTCTATATACAATCCTTGCTGAGTCTCTATTACGCGGTTTTACAAATTTGATAGGTATTATAATCTCCTTCTCCCCCAACACAACCCTGCCCCCACTCCCACAATTTCTACTGAACAAAGAGGATGAACAAATGGGATCGATTAAGCCTGTCAAGTAACTCATAGATTGACAATTTTGTGTTCATTCGTCTCATAAAAATTGCAAATAAAGAAATTGCCATGAATGGTGGAGGCGGCTGAGGGAGTGGGGAGGACGAGAAGAGGAGAGAGAAACATTTTTTTTATTTTTATTTTTCCTTACGTTTGGAAAATAAAAATCACATTTTATTTGACTTAACGGGGCATTCTAACGGGAGTGGACGGAAGGACGTTTTGTGCTAGAAAAGATAAATGTAGGGACGTTATGAGCTAAAAAATCAAAGATATTGACGTTTTCCACAAAAACCTTCAAAGGTAGGGACGTTTTGCGTCAATTACCCTTTTCAAGAATTCCATTCTTGTCGAATGGTTTAAGAGAGAGAGATCGAGAGTTGAATTTCTACTGTATAAAAAGAAACGTGCTTGGTGCAGGGTGGGGGTTGATTGAACCCCCACTGGCACCTCACAATAGGGGTGGGGGATTTTTTGAGCAATTTTTTTATTACATGCGGGATCCACTCATGTGAGGTATATGTATACATTTTGTCAAACCCATCCGGTATAAGCGGCAAATCCCATGAAATTTACTGTTCATGGTTTATTTGTGAATGGTCAGAGTTGGTGACAGCTCTGGCGGCTTCAAAAGTATTTTTTGTTCCAATATTATAGTTATTTGAATTGACTTCAAAAAACAAAAAACTCTCTCTCTAGTTTTTTAGTCATGAATTCTGCTGCAATGTTAACCCGTTTACAGAACCATTTTCGAAATTTACGACGATCCACTGATCCTCTCTTTCATTCATCCTTGTCTGTAGACATCTTCTGCAGCCATGATCACACAAAACACTTATTTTTTCAAGTTTTCTTTGTTGTTTATCCTATGTTTATTAACAAACATTAATTTCTCCTATGGAGCTGACAGTATCACAGCAAACCAATCTCTTTCTGGAAACCAGTCAATTGTCTCTTCTGGCAACACCTTTGTGCTGGGATTCTTCACACCAGATAATTCTTCCCGGTATTATGTAGGAATTTGGTACGAAAATATTAGTCCGAGAACCATTGTTTGGGTAGCAAATAGGGAGACACCCATTTCAGACATGAATTCTGTAGAACTGAAAATTTTAGATGGGAATTTGGTGCTTATGGATAAGTTCCATGTTTCGATTTGGTCCACCAATGTAAACTCGACAACCTCAAATTCTGTAGTGGCAACTCTAGGTGATAATGGGAATTTAGTTTTGAGAGATGGGTCAGAACCTAGGACAAGTAAAGGATTTTGGCAAAGTTTTGATAATCCAACAGATACATGGTTGCCTGGTAGTAAACTTGTTTATGACAAACGTACAAAAACAAAGCAACTCCTCATTTCATGGAAAAATTCTGAGGATCCTGCACCTGGGCTTTTCTCCATTGAACTCGATCCAAATGGGAGTCAGTTTATTATAAGACGTAATAGGACTGAACAATACTGGACTAGTGGAGCTTGGAATGGGCGTATTTTCAGTTCACTTCCTGAACTGAATTATGTCTATAATATTAGTTATGTTGATAATGAAAATGAGACTCACTTCACATATTCTCTTTATGATCCGTCCAGTTTATTTAAATCCGTGATGGATATTTCGGGGCAAATTAAGCAGTCATCATGGTCGGAGAATGTGAAGGAGTGGAATTTGTTGTGGTCTCAACCCAGGCAGCAATGTGAGGTGTATGCTTATTGTGGGGCATTTGGTATCTGCAATCAGAATCCATTGTCCTTCTGTAATTGTTTGCAGGGATTTAAAAAGAAGTCAGAAACTGATTGGAATTTGAAGGATTATTCGGGTGGCTGTGTAAGAGAGATCGATTTACTGCACTGTGAGAATGGTAGTACTTATACGGACAGAAAAGACAATTTTTTGGCTAATTCCCAAGCTAGTTTACCTGAAAATTCTCTATTAGCCATGGTAAGGAGTGCTGGAGAATGTGAATCTGTCTGTTTGAGTAATTGCTCTTGCACAGCTTATTCTTACTATGGCAATGCATGCTCGGTTTGGAATGGTGAATTATTGAATTTGCAACAACTCTCGGAAAATAATGGCAGTGGAAGAACGATTTACGTTCGACTTTCCGCCTCTGCCTCCCAGTTTTCAAGAACCAAAAAAGGTAAAGGGGTTATAATAGGTGCAGTTGTGGGTTCTGTTGCTGTTGTTATTGTTCTATTCGCCATTGTTGGGTTCGTGATCTGGAGACTTCAAAGGCGAATTCGGACTCCAAAAGCAGTCGAAGGATCATCGATAGCAAACTTAGGGGATAACAGAAGCAGTATCAGTGTTCCTTTCTGCAGTTGGGAGAGTATATTAGCTGCTACAGAGAACTTTTCAGATGCACACAAACTTGGGCAAGGTGGATTTGGACTTGTTTACAAGGTTTTACTACAGTTTTCTCCATCATTGTTTTCTATAATCTAATTTTTTGCCCTTGTGTATCAATTCTAGTTCACTACTCCTGCAGGGAATGTTTCCTGGAGGACAAGAAATTGCAGTGAAAAGGTTGTCAAGCTGTTCTCTGCAAGGCATTAATGAATTTCAGAACGAAGTTGTATTGATTGCAAAGCTTCAACATCGAAACCTTGTTCGCCTTCTGGGCTACTGCATTAAGGAGAATGAAAAGATCTTACTCTACGAATACATGCCCAACAAAAGTCTTGATGCCTTTATATTTGGTTAGTTCATGAAAATGATATTCATTATGCAAATTCTATTTCAATCAGTATTAACTTTTTTAACAAAACAATTCTAGATCAAAAACTATGCAAGTTACTAAACTGGAAGAAACGGTTCGACATAATCTTGGGGATAGCAAGAGGGGTTCTTTATCTTCATCAAGATTCAAGATTGAGGATCATTCATAGAGATTTGAAAACAAGCAACATTCTGTTAGATGGAGAGATGAACCCCAAAATTTCAGACTTCGGTTTGGCAAGAATTGTTGAGGGAAAAGGAACGATAGCAAGCACCAGCAGAGTCATTGGAACCTAGTAAGTGTTAATTTAACATGGTATGATCACATTGAGATTTGAGACTACCGAAAGCTATTAATATCTTTCAGACTTCCATAGGTTATTATGATATTCTACATACAAACTCCAGATTTGGCTCTAGTTTAAGCTATATATTTCTTGGAATAAGTACTAGAAAGAAGTAATTTATGATTACAGAAAAGTGAAAATAATTAAATCAATTTATACGTATCTTACATTCCAATTGCAAAACATGATGTTTTTTGGAAGTTGACAGTCAGGATTTCAGTCTTGAATGCATACATGTGCTTAATGCATTCAGCATTAAATTTGTTTTAGTTCTGCCTCTCCCAGTTAGCCCTCGCCAAAGCCTGTGATGATAGGAGGTTTGACTCCGACTATGCAGTGCTATGAGAACTCTAGGTTCTTTACACGATCACCAGTCTACAAATTTTGTTATCTTAAACATTGAAGGCCAATTTCACTAATGTGGCCTAATCTTCTATACTTAAAAACACTACCGTCGTCTGCCCTTAAGAATGTATAGACCATTCCTTTTAGGAGCCACAAATGAACCAATTTTAGCCTTATCAATGTAGTCAGGCTCATGAAGCTATCCTAGTCAGATAAAAATTTCTCATCAACTTTGGCACATGTCTCATCTCCTTCAGTGTTCTAGTTGTCCCGTCATGCATTTGACTTCTATAGCTCTACACCAACTTGTTGAGGGATTGGTTATTCCCATCAATACCTTTGCAGCATCCATTTCCTAATAGGTTGTGAACCAGTCTCTTATTAGTCGTGTGACAGGTACAACCCGAGTCAAGGATCCATTCTCGGTTATTTTCTTCTCTTGAGACTGCAAAGATTTTGCTATCTTCAAATATCTCAATGTAAGAGCAGCAACTCCACTCGTTTCCCTTTTTGTGTTATCTTCATGATCCTTTCAGAGTAGTGGTTTCTTAGGTGGCCTCTTTTCCATAGAAGTAGCACTTCTTAAAACCAGATTCTGGCTTGGATTTGGATATGTGATTTCAGCAAGCTTCTGCTCTTGCCCATTCCTCTCAGATCACTGTTTCTCTAAGTGCTTCTGTTTCTTGCAAATAGATCTTCTGCCCAAGGCCTCTGGTCTCCGTTTCTTCTTTCCAGTCCAAAGCAGTGTACAGTCGTTGGCTCCTCTGCACCAAGTGCAATTATATTAACAATGACGAATTTCTATTAGTTATGCATAAAGATATAGACATCTTATAGTATCATATATACACACACACGCGCGCGCGCGCACGCACATGCTAATATCTAGTTGTCTTGATGCAGTGGTTATATATCTCCGGAGTATGCATTGGATGGACTATTATCGATAAAGTTAGATGTATTTAGTTTTGGAGTTGTTGTACTCGAGATAATTAGTGGAAAGAAAAACACGGGATCATATCAGTCCACAGAAGACTTGAATCTCTTGAGTTATGTAAGTGGCTAAATTTCTCCATTTAAATGCAACTTTTTCATCAATTCATTGTCTATTATATACTGAAATTATTTATGCAGGTATGGAGATTGTGGAGTGAAAACAAGGCACTTGATTTAGTGGACCCAATACTGCTTGAATCTTGTGATAAATCTGAAGTTTTAAAGTGCATTAATGTTGGGCTGTTGTGTGTGGAAGACGATCCCAATCATCGTCCCACCATGTCAAATGTAGTTCTCATGCTCAGTGGCGAAACTGCAGTTCTTCCAGTTCCTAATCATCCGGCTTTTGTAATGAGAAATCGCATTTTTAGAACGTCGTCCTCGTCCTCTAATAAGCTAGATTCAATCTCCAACGAGTTGACTATTTCCTTGCCACAAGGGCGATGAGGAATTTACTTATTTCTTTCAATTAATATTTTTCTTTTGTATATTAACCAGAATTTGCACCAGGTCGTTGTAGTAAGAAGAAAGTCTAGTAAATAGGCCGCTGATTCTTTAGTATCCTCTGGAAACTGGTTTTTACTGAATCAAGCCAAGACAATGCAATCATTTTCACACTTTTTTTTTTTTTTTTTGTGGATATTGTTAAAGTGAAAACTGTCCATGCCGAATTGTGGTTTTTGTGTTATTAATGAATGAAAATATACCATGTATCAAAAGCCAAGTAACAGTTGTGTAATGCAGTTTGTTAGGTTTATATATTGTATTGGCGATTTTGTGAACAAAAGGACCAACTTGAACGATTATAAAAGTTTAGGGACTAAATTGTAAAGTTTCATATTTGGTAGGATAGCCTAGGATTCGGAGTTTTATGCTTGGAACAAGAAGGATTTAAGCCAATTTTTCGCTAGCTTTTCGCCGAAGTTATGCTCAAGTGGATGAAACAGAGACATCATCG
>CAIGRN010164154.1:0-10755 GCA_903798345.1 Fraxinus anomala | reverse complement strand
TTTTGCAAACAAAAGGGACATTGGACGTCTCAATGTTCTAAACTATTGAAGAAAGAGTAGCCACAACCACAACAGCGATCCTATCGTTCCAATGCTAACATAGCTGCCACCTACTAACTCGTCTGTACTTGAAGTACCACGTTCCTCCAGTCCCATGTTGACTAATTTAGCAGAGCAGTTTCAAAAGTTCTTAGCCACACAGTCACATGCTATGTCAGCCTCTACTCATATAGGTTTGTCATCTCATAGTCATTCAGGTATTTCTTCCTCATGGATCTTTGACTCGGGTGCTTCCAAACACATGTTGTCTAACTTAAAATGTTATAATGACTTGCGTCATTCTAACTCATCTATGTCTGTTATGACTGCTGATGGCACACCATTGCCTTTAGCGGGTGTTAGTTCTGTTAACACACATAATCTATCGTTTTCAGATGTCTATTGTGTTCCAGCTCTTACTTTGAATCGTATTTCTATTGGCCAATTGTATGATTCTCAATACTTAGTTCAATTTTCTTCTACTGCTTGTCATGTACATGATCTCCGATCTCAGAAGCGGATTGGGATAGGCCGTAGAAAAGGAGGGTTATATGTTCTGAACAATCTGATACGACCACATGTTGCAGCCTCTAGTGTTGACTTGTCATCTTTCTATTTGAATTCATCGTCTTCTAGTTTTTATTTGTGGCATTCTCATCTTGGACATGTTTTCGTTAGTCATTTGAAATTTTTAGTTTCTAAGGGTCAATTGGGAGATTTACAAACTCATGACATTTTTATTGTAGTGGTTGCAACCTTTTCCTCAAAGTGTTTCTCATTCTGTTGCACCATTTGAACTTGTTCACTCTGATGTATGGAGACCTGCTCCTATTGCTACAAAAGGAGGATCTAGATATTATATATCTTTTATTGATGATTATAGTCGTTATTGTTGGATTTATCTTATAAAACGACGATCTGACTTTCTTCCTGTTTATCGTTCTTTTAGAGCACTTATTAAAATCAACATTATTATGTTATTAAGTGTTTTATATATGACTTGGGTGGAGAGTATACTTCGCCTGATATTGCTTATGCTGTTCACATTTTTAGTCAGTTTCTTTCGGCTCCTACTACAGTTCATTGGGCAATTGTTGTTCGTATTTTACGCTATCTTCGTAGTACTTGCTTTCAGAGTCTTTTATTTCCGTCGACCTCTTCTTTAGTGATTCGTGCCTACTCTGATGCTGATTGGGCCAATAATCCCACTGACCGCAAGTCCACTACTTGTTTTTGTATATTTTTGGACTCTTATCTCTTAAAAGAGTAAGAAACAGACCGTTGTTTCTCGCTTCTTTACTGAGGCGGAGTATCATGCTATGACATTCACTACTACTGAGATTGTGTGGTTGTGTTGGTTACTTGCAGACATGAGTATTTCTTCATCATCTCCAACCCTTATGTATTGTGATAATAAAAGTGTTATTCAGATTTTTCACAATTTTGTGTTTTATGAGCGTACGAAGCATCTTAAAATTGACTGTCATTTGATTCGCCATCATTTGTAGACTGTCACTATTTCTCTACCTTTTAGTTTTTCATCATTACACCTTGCTGACCTCTTTACGAAGTCTCATCCAATTCATCGTTTTCGCTTCTTGCTTGACAAACTCTCGCTACTTTTTGCTATAGAATCGTGAGTTTGAGGGGGAATGTTAGATATAATTCGATATAATATTATTGTATAATATTTAGTTTCCTTTTTTGTACTTTAATTTGTAGTATATAAAACCATTGTAATTTATTTTGCCCTAATTTTAGAGGATCTTATAATCAGTTTCTCCTTTCTTTGATTTATCAAATTGGTTTGTATTGTTTATATTTACTATTATTAAATTCATGGCAAAAAATTCAAATTCGACACTAATTAAATTGTGTCCACACTGAATAGTAATCTTAGCTCCGCCCCTTATCTCTATCATTGGTCCTCTAACTTTATACTAGTATTCCTTCTCAAATAAATATAAATAAATATATCAAAACAAATCTCAACCTAATCAATTTGAGTCAAAATTTCAATGAACTTTTAATGACTTGTTATCCCAACATTACTTAAGATCCATAATTTATAATCACTAATTTTTATTTATTTATTATTATTATTATTATTATTATTTTTTTTTTTTTTTGCCAAACATAGATATTATAGTACCATAACTCTCATGTACAATTTTACATGGAATATTAGTAACAATATAGTTGTCAAATAAATAATTTTCGTCATTTTAGGGACAATATGTAAAGGAACGTGACAGAATGAGACTACGAATTGGATGCTGACAAAACATTATATGAGCAAAACATCATTGAAGACATCGAGTATGGTACACTAAAAAAAGTAAACATTGATATAGAAATCCAATCGGACGGCTCTGGATATTTGGACTCAAAAGAAAGGAACTAGGTATTCAAGCTTAGATAATATAAAGACCCGTTTGATTTGTATTTTAATTTTGAATTTTGAGTTCATTTTTAGCTTTTTTATTTTGAGTTTCTGTTTTATAATTGCAAAAAACGAGTTTGATTTATCATTTTGAAAAATTATTTTATGATATTTTATCCGATGAAATTTAATTGTTTAGTAAAATCAGAATAATTTTATGTTAATATATTATCAAGTAATATGTACATTTTAAAGTTCATGAATCTTACAATATTTTTTTTGCAACAAAAGTAAAATAAAAATAAATAATAAATTTAGTTAAAAATAAAGGGAAAAAAATTAAAAATAAATGACGTAGACCTAGAATATTTTTATGTGTTCATTTAACTATTTTTTACAATTTTTATGCAAATAATCATTAAGAGCTTGAACTACTTTCATTTTTTATGTTTAAAATATTTAGTTTTTGATAAATTTTTATAATTTTATAATTTCAGATTATTTTTTTTAGATATTTATTTTTTTAGAGTTTTTAGATTCTTAGAATTTTAGATTTCATTTTTCCAAAATTTTTATTTTTTTAAAAAATTATTTGAACACTTGTTTTATCATTTTGAGCGTTTTCAGAATTTTAATTGAAAATACACAAAACGTAAAAAATGAGTTTTGAATTTTATATTATAAATTTAATCTTGTTCTCGAAAACATATTTTCGAAAATGCTAGACCAAATATGTTTTTAGTGTTTTGTAAGACTAAAAATTAAAAAAACTTGAAAATAGTAAACCGAAAGTATCCTAAGATTTCTTGAATTTGGATATGAAATTCACATCTTTTAAGTAATTATAAATTATAGTGAGAAATTATGTCATGATGATTATGTTTTCCAATTAAATTATCTGGGAAATCTAATCTTTTTATGAATTGACATCTACATGGCATATAAATATAAGAACAATGCCACTGTTAAAAGAAAATAATTATGTAAAAATGACATAACACACACATGGGAGGTGGGCCCCATTTTTATAATAATATTTTATTCACATGGACCCCACCCCATATGAGTATTCTGACATTTTTATAGATGAAATAGTTCTATACAAGTGGTTTAATTGTAAATATAAATGATTTTGATCTACGTGACATGATATCAAATGATTTCAAAATTTGTATCTATAATTCAAATTGCATCTCTATATATATAAATAGGATAGAGAAATAATAATAATAATAATAACAACAACAATAATAATTAGGAGAGTTTAAAAAAACAAGACACGAAAGAGAGTGAGAGAAGGAAAAATGGCTCGAACGATTTTTGTTTCAGTTTTCGATTTTGAGTTTTAAGTTCGTTTTCAATTTTCTATTTTGATTGCGTGTTTTAAAATTACTAAAAGCATATTTGATTTATTAGTTTGAAAAATTATTTTTCAAAATAGAAAACTAGAAAAAATGTTTGGTTTGAAATTTTACATTTTAGTTCATGAATTTTGATTATTCAGTAAAAGTAGAAAAAAAATTATATTAATATATTATCAAGTAATATATACATTTTAAAGTTGATGAATCTTATAATATTTTCTTCACTATAAAAGTAAAGTAAAAATAAATAATAAATTGAATTCAAAATAAAGGAAATAAAAATAAAAACTAATGATGCGTACTAAGAATAATTTTAGGAATTTTAGATTTTATGTTTTCAAAATTTTTATGTTTTATTTTTTAGAATTTATCAAATTAATTTTTTAAATTTATTTTATTTGAATTTATTTTTTAAAAAACTTCTTAAATTTAGTTTGTTAGAATTATGTATATTAAATTTTAAAATATTATTAAATAAAATTTTATTTAAACGCTTGTTTTCATATTTTGAGTGTTTTTACGTTAAAAATGCATTTTGAATTTTATGTTATAAAATTATTCTTTTTATCGAAAATATATTTTCAGAAATATTAGACCAAGTAGATTTTCAATGTTACAACTTACAAAAGTGAAAACTAATAACAGTTGAAAAGTAACAAACAAAACGCACTCTAAAATTTGTTGACTCGCTCTTTCTAGAAAGAAAAATGCTAATTAGTGTTACGGGCCTTCTAAGGCCCTCCACCTCATTTGCCATGTGGTGGTCGAACTGAACTGGTGTTGCCATGTGGCAGACAAGCCGAATCCATCTCGGATGAACTGATTCCATAACTCTGAACTGAAACACTATTTGCCGCACCTCTTAGAGTAACTGAACTCATACGCCACTTACGGCAGATACAAAGGCCAGCACCCCACATTCGCTACGCCTCACAATCTACCTCGCCACACCTCCACTAAGATCTTTTACGAGATCTCTCCAAAGTCAAGTCTTTGACTGACTAATGAGACGTGTGGCAAACTACAAACGGTCAACTCAATTTCTATATCAGAAATCATTTAATGTCCGTCAACCTATGGATGGACAGATTGACGCCAATAAAAGGATGACCTACCCGACATTTGAAGCCACGTGTCCCCACATCCAACGGTTCGTCTTTTCTCTTTTCTAGTATAAATACCCTCACACAATAGTAAATAAGTGGTTGGAATGTGAACACTCTAATCTTTAATTCTAAAGTCTCAACACTTTATTTACACATGTTCTCAGCCACGTCCCGATAACTGCCTCACTGCCGGACGCCACTATCTGTTTGACTGAAAAGCTAACTTGATCGTCGAGTGCTCGCGGCCGCTTCCACTCCCACTCCCACCGAAAAAGGCCACGAGTGACTAACAGTGTGCTACCGTGTGCAGGAAGGAGCTTACGTGGAGTACTGTTCTGTTGGCCACGTGTCGGAGCCATTTTTCGGGGTCAACAATTAGTACTACTAATGTTAAAACACCAATGTATGTGACATTAATGTAACATTGAATGAGATGTCTAATTAAATGAATCGCTTAATTCTACTTTTCATTAAGCATATTATTTAACGCCACATACGCTGGTATTGTAGCACCATAATGCTAGATAACATTATTAGTTTAGAAAAGCATCTACATTTAAATGAGTATATTAACAGTGTCTAATTTTTTCTTATCATGTCATGTCAATCAGACGCAATCTCCAACATATTGCATTGAAGAGGAACTTTTATAGACACTATCTATTTTAATTCATTTGTCATTTTTTTCAGTATAATCCACGTTAGCAATAAAGATGCTCTTAGGTCAAGTTATGATTTATCTTTGACATCAAGAGTTTTTCAAAATGACTATACGAGCTTAAGGACTTCTTTCGAGATATAGATTCTTAAGAATTGACCCTTTGTAAGTAGGGATGGGAAGATCATTTTCACATCCATATTTATTTTCCGTAATTCTTCAAACATTTAAACGATCTTATCTAAATATATAATCATTGTTCTAGCATAGTCTTTCATATACGAATAATCAATAAGCTATTGCGAAATCAATCCTATCCAAGTGATCATTGTGCTTTCACAGTTATTTCCATGCTGATAATCATTAAAGTTGTTGCATAGTTACTACTGTTTAATTCATCTTACGTAAATAATTATCATGCTTGCACAATTGATCATATCCAAATAATCACTATTCTATAATACAATTATTGCACAATCTTCTTACTTATGTAATAAGTAATCCTTAGCCATGTTTGATTAATATTTATAGATTATTCATAATCGATTTAAGTCATTTTTAATTCACACGTGATTGAAAAATATTGTCCACTTCTGTCATTCACTTTTGTCTATTTACAATTGAAATAATTTATAAGCAACTTAGCACTGACTACACTATTGCAAGGTGATGACTCAGCAGCTTGGTTGGAACTGACTCCTGAATTATTAGCCATCAAAAATGTCCCGGCACGCGTTGGCATGTACCATGTGTGCGGGCCACACTAAATGAGCCGGGTGCAGTGTTGAATGTTGCTCGGCGTAGAACGATCCTCCTTGTTTATGAAAAATCACTATTACCCTAAAACTTCAGTTTTCCTATCAATCATCTCATTCTTTTCTTACATTTTACACCATTCTTCTTTGCAAAATCCATTTACTTCTCTAGAAATCCCACATTTTATTTTGAAAAGTACATGCTATCGGAGGCTTCTTTTACTGTCATTTTAACCCTATGTTTGACAACCATTATTTGGAAAAAATGGTGTTTTGAATAATGATTTTAGGAAAATGTGTGGTTAAAAAGTAGGAATTTTTTTTAAATTTATGTACATAATATTTTATTGTGTGAACCTGATTGAAAATAAATACGTAGGAAAAAGAGTTTTCAAATACTGATTGTTGACTTAGCCCCTGTTTGATCCACATTCTACAAAAAATTATTCTTTCAAAACTCATTTTCAACTATACATTATTTAATAAAATAATATTTTCCATTACATCCAAAACTTTCTCTTATTTTTCAACTACACATTCTCCATCAATCTACTATTCTAAAATATATTTTTTCAAAATAATATGACTCAAACACACAGTTATTCTCTTTCTTTTCCTATTTTCTCATTCTAGTACTTAGAAAATCTCTTTTATTTCTAAAATTCGTTACAAAATATATACCCAAAAATAGTGCTATAAATTTTCCTCCTCAATCAAATTTAAGCTATAGATTAGGTCTATTACTTTACTCGAAGAGTTCAACTCACAACTCATGCTTCGAGATACCAACATAATTTGATTCCTGGAGGCGCCTTAGATATTCATTCTACAAAGTCCCTATTTGATTTAGCTAAAAATAAAAGTGATAAAAAATTAATTTAAAGTCAATAATTAATTTTAACTAAATATTTCATGAGATCTATAATTCTTATAGAATTTTCAACCACGCATTTAAGCTCATATTTGATACAATTAATTGTAACCATATATTTCATGGAATTCACAATTTTTTAACCGTACATTTCATCAACTTTTATAAAAATCTACTATGAAATCAACCAAAGGTGCAAAGCCCATTTTTCAAGTAACAATACCTACAAAAAATAGATCAAAAGGCTGATGTTGTTGCCACAGCATGGCTTCTGCTTCTGGGATACTTCAATTCTCTCTTCAAATTCACATTCATTTCTCCAAAATAACAACACGGCCGATCTTCATCGATACTCCCCATGGCCACGCTGCTACTTCTCGGCATGGACCGCGTCTCGGCCTCGGAAACCGGCCCGATCTTCCTCTGTTGTTGCAGGTACAACTCCAGGTCAATTCTACTGCCGATGCTCCGGGTCGACGAAGCACGAACGAGCTCCCTGAAATCCTCACTTTCCGACGACATGGTTGAGCTGACGCTGTAGCTTTTGGGCAGGCCACGCACGTTCGTGGGACGATAATTCGTCATGTCTGAGCAATCTGTAATGCTTCTCACGTAGAAATCCCGGGCTTTGCATATAGCCCGATAGGGAATTGTGATGATTCGTAAAAAACTGTTTTGGCGACTAATTTTAGATTTCATGAGCTGGGTTTTGTTCAAAACTGTATGAAGAAAATAAGCAATGGATTCAGAGGAAAAATGAGTTTGATAAGCAACTTATAAGTATTTTCAAGTAGATGATTTTTGTGTAGAGGCAGCGTACAGAGCAGGGTTTTTGTAATGGACAGATGGAAAATGATATTTATGGAATCAAAGTATAAAATAATGAAAAACAAAGGGCGAAAGTGGAAGGATATTTCTCGTAGCACACCGGATATGAATTGCCTGTGAACAAAATTTTATTTAGATTACTAAAATTTAATTTAGCTCATGTTGTTTGGTGCACTTTTTTGTTATAAGGATGCATTTTTACTGTTAATGTGATGAAGAATATGTGATTGAAAAAAAAAAGTTTTTGATGTGATGGAAAAATATTATTTTATTAAAAAATATGTGGTTGAAAATGATTAGAAAATTGTGAATGAAAAAAATAATGTGGCTCAAATAGAGCTTTAGTTTCAAATTATAGATCAATAATCTTTAATTCAAATTTCATCATTTCGTCAATTGACGTCTCTTAAATTGATGAAAATTACTTAGTTGACATTAATACATAATAAATTTTTATTTAATTGTTGTGTGTGACATTTCAATTTATAAACTAATTTGAAGTTAAGTGATTTAATTGAAATAAATAAAAGTTTAATGATCTAATCAATTTTTTGCTTAAAGTTCAGTGACGGTAAATGAAAATTAAACATTTTTTTAATTAAAATTGACGAGGATAGGTTGAAATGATTTTATTTATATAGACTATAGAGTCAGCTAAACGACGTAGTGTGCCAAACTTGAATTTATATTAATTCAATTTTCAAACTTTTGACTTTAATTTGTGCCACCATTTTAATCTCATCCATTAATTATCATATTCTTCAACTCCAAAGTTTTCAACTAATCAAATGGTTGGGTTCTCTCTCTCTCTCTCTCTCTCTCTCTCTTCAACTCCAAAGTTTTCTACTAATCAAATGGTTGGGTCTCTCTCTCTCTCTCTCTCTCTCTCTCTCTCTCTCTCTCTCTCTCTTCAACTCCAAAGTTTTCTACTAATCAAATGGTTGGGTCTCTCTCTCTCTCTCTCTCTCTCTCTCTCTCTCTCTCTCTCTCTCTTCAACTCCAAAGTTTTCTACTAATCAAATGGTTGGGTCTCTCTCTCTCTCTCTCTCTCTCTCTCTCTCTCTNCTCTCTCTCTCTCTCTCTCTCTCTCTCTCTCTCTCTCTCTCTCTCTCTCTCCCCTTTCTTGTTTTCTATGTTTCTAAAAAAAAAAATAGATTGTAATTGTGTGTAACTTAAATGTGCAATTTCGGATAAGAATAAAATCATAAACTAACTGCTAATAGACTATAAATTTACAGTGTCTAAAAATTCAACCACTACAAATATTTAAAAAAAAATAAAATAAAAATCAATGATTAGTTATATGTGATGAATTGATAAGAGTTATTATTGAATAAAAGAAGAAACAATAAAAATTCCAAGAATATGAATATGTTTTAATTGATTAACTTATGAAAATATTAAAAAATCGTGTTCAACACCATAGTCAAGTCAACGATTTTGAAAATCAACTAAATAATAATATAAATTTAAAATTGTACAAGTACGTTTGTGATTATATATTATTGAAGAGGAGTAGTAAAACCTTTTAAACAATTTTTTATAATACTCTATTAAAATAAATAATCGTGTTAAATATGGTGCTACTTTTTAATGACGGGGGATGAGGACAATGTGGGACAGCCGTTCTCTTGCTTAAACTACTTGTACTTTTCTTAATATTTTGATTGGTGTCTTAGAAGCCATAAAATGAACAAGAAAAATAAAAATAAAAATTTAATTGCATAGTAGATCTAAAATAAAAAAAAAAGAAAAAAAAAATCCTTTAAAATTGCACATATTGTTAAATCACAATGTTTCATCTAAATTTGTCAATCTTGTTTAGAGGCAATTCTTTTTATATTATTTCTCATTTTATATAACGTGAGATTTACCCTTAACATGATATCACAAAATTTTGACTCGTTTGAGAATACCAATACTTAGAATCAAATTATTCATTTCAGTTTTAGATAGATTGCTTTTAAATCTTTTAGCTCGAATACTATATTAAGAACATATTTTAAAAATATTTGTAAACGTTTTAAATTAAAAATGAATAGAATTAAATAGTGAATAAGTAGCTTAAAGTAGAGATTTTTATGCCTCCAGCATGAACTAAACATGGAGTTCTGACATTTTGTCCTACTCTAGTATATTAGCCTATGTTTATCATTCATTTTATCAAATATTATTTATTACAATAAACAATTTCCACCATATAATCACTCGATAAAATATTCTATACACAAATCAATAAAATTACTTTACTTTTCAACTACACATTTTTCAAAAAATATTATTCAAAACTCTATTTCTTCTCTCAAAATAGGAGACAAATAAGCACTTAGTAATTTTTATGCTTCTTCCTTTTAAGCAAGTGCATTTGACTATTTTTCTTTAAAAAATCTTTAAACTACTTTCAAAAAAGTATTCAATTAAATTCAAAAGTAGCTTTTTAATTCTGGAAACAAGTTTTGACTTTTCAAAAGCTTTGTAATGCGGACCCTAATAAATGATTGTTAGGAACTCATTTGACAATGCTTTCAAAAAGCTCAAAGTTGCTTTAAAACTAAAATGTTACTTGTGTCCTTTTTGGATAATTGTTTAAAAGTGTTTTATCTGATTAAAATAATTTTTGAAGGAAACTAGTTCAATGTAACTTTTTCATTAAGTTCTTCTACCAAAAAAAAAATAAAAATAAATAAACAAAACAAAAAGAAGATGCACAAGTTATCCCAAACACACCATAGTTAATACAGCAGAATGAAA
>CAIGRN010164130.1:0-13284 GCA_903798345.1 Fraxinus anomala | reverse complement strand
GAGTTAGAGAGAGATGCTCTCAAACTTAGAGAGAGAAACTCCCTCTTTGTTGCTCATTTTTCTTGCCTTCTTTTCTTTTCTTGCTTTGATTTCACTATTTTTATGGTGAGGTCAGGTCTTTATTTTGGTTTTTACGTGATTACAGATTGTGGGTTTTAAATATTTTCATTTCTCGGCTTTGTTGACTTGGGAATGTTACCGGCAGTT
This sequence comes from Fraxinus anomala, assembly GCA_903798345.1. Taxonomy (NCBI): domain Eukaryota; kingdom Viridiplantae; phylum Streptophyta; class Magnoliopsida; order Lamiales; family Oleaceae; genus Fraxinus; species Fraxinus anomala. The sequence goes on along the minus strand of CAIGRN010164130.1, from coordinate 13,077 downwards.
TGTATTGATATTGGCATCGTTTTCCTTACTGGTTTACGGTCCATTGAAAGATAGTGGATTTGCTGTAGCTGCTACACTTGCCTTCCTTCTCTTTGTTTTCTTGCTTGATTTCACTTTGTTTTAAGGTGATTTCTGGTCTTTTGGTGCTGCGTTAGTGGGTTACAGTTTGTTTGGTCCGATATTCACGGTTTCCTCTCAGTTTTACGTGGATATATCTCCGGCAAGGCGTGTTCTTGGTGTTCTTCGTGGTTTCATTTTCAAATTTCTTTGTTTGACTTTTGAAAATCACGTGACTAGTCCAGCCTCAATTGCAACCTTCTTTTAGCTTCTTTTGCAGTGTTGCCTGCAGATTAAGGTTTAAGTTTTTTCCATTCTTGGTGCCTTGAACAGAGGTTGCAGGATTTTTGTCTCCCCACTCACGTGATACGGGATCCTGGTTTATTCACGTGATTGTGATTTGTTTTGACTGGGCTGGTGGGCTGACCCGGTTTGTCTTGGGCCTCTGGACCTTTGCGGGAACTGGGCCGGTTTTTTCCTACGGGCTTTTCTTGGGCCTTTTCTGGTTGGGCCTCTATCTGTTTGCCCTTCTTTCATTATGGGCAAGAGTAACACAGCCCATAACGGTGGGATCCCTCCTCCACTTCAACGGACTGCTCCAGTGAATTCCTCTAAGTTCGTGGTTGCTGAACGTCCTGTGGCTAACAAGGTTAGTAATTCTTCAATTACTTGCCCCTATAAAACCGATGGAAAGAGTAAAAATATTCTTGTTGGGAATGTGAATTCACCAAGTGTGTCTATAACTCTTGGTGATGATGATACGGACTCGGACTCATCTTGTGAACTTTCTAAAACTGATAATAAGGAAACTGCTGCTGAAAATAGTGGGAAAGCTCCATGGGTTAACCTCTTTAAGGAAAATAGGAACCCTGACGAAGGGATAAAACTGGAGGAATATACTAACCAATCGGATGTGGTTGAACTGATGGTGGAGGATGCTATAAATATTGAAGAAAAATGGGGATATGGTGTGATTGGATACTTTGCAGGACGCTTCCCGGGGAAAACTGCACTATTCCAAATCTGCTCATCGTGGAAGGTTAATTATAAATTCTGTGTACATGAAAGTGGTTGGCTGGTTTTTAAATTTGAAACAGAATCGGATAGAGTACAAGTGTTGAGAAATGGCCCATACTTTGTTTTTGGTCGTCCATTGATCCTTAAGGAATTACCTCGTTACTTTGAATTTGACGAGAAGGGGATCAGCTCTATTCCAGTATGGATTAATCTACCCGGATTACCTGTGGAATTTTGGGGGGCAGAGGCGTTGGGGAAAATTGTTTCTAAGGTGGGGAAACCAATCACGACTGATAAGTTAACCTCCACCCTCGAAAGAATCTCCTATGCGAGAGTTCTTGTTGAAATTGATGCATCTAAAGAACTTGTCAAGTGTGTGAAGATCAAACTCCCAAATAACATTATTCGAGAGCAGAAAATCAGCTTTGAACATGTACCGAAATTCTGTGGCTGTTGCAAAGTTTTTGGACACTACACGAATGAGTGTAGCTACAATAAAGAGGCGAGGAAAAGTAGAGAAGGCAACGTCACGACTGTCAATAACAACAAAGCTCAGGTTGGGAACAGTGTTGCAGCCAAAGACACTGGAGAACAGAGGAACGAACAGGAGTTCACTTTGGTAACAAACAGGAAAACGAAAAATTTACCTGCAAATAAACAACCTGCGAGCAATGCTATACCTGCAGGCGAACAACCTGGAAGTCAGGTACCACCTGCACAAAAATTGGCCCCAGGCGCTAAACAGGTGGAGGGGAGTTTGGACTTATTGCACTCGGCAACAAGTCAGATTCTGACTCAGGCCTCATGTTCTAAGCAGCCTGAGAAGGAGAAAGGTGATATCCGTGAGGGTCAGCCTGAACTACCTCGTGATGAACATACAGGAAATACAACAATAGCTGTTATGGAAACTGGACAGAATAGCCTCAACTTGAACGGTAAAGAAAAATTGAAAGCAAAGTGTGATGTGCAGGCCAAAAAACAGACGAAAAAGGTTAGTAAGAGGGGTAACACTCCTGCTCTTTCTTTATGAAGATTGCTTCATGGAATATAAGGGGTTTGAACCAACCCCTGAAACAAAATGGTGTCCGGGAATTTATCAGGAAACATGACGTTGATATCATGGGTATATTAGAAACGAAACTTGGAGAACTCAAGCTAAAGCGCATCATGCGCAATAAATTTCAAGGAATGAAGCAAGTGAATAATTTCAAATTGCATGAAGCTGGGCGAATTTTAATTTTGTGGAACCCCGCGAAATTCCTTTTGGAAGTTACGGACTGCACTCCACAAGCTATACATTGTGTTGCTACTTGCAAGGTAACGTCTTTTACCTTTCATGTTAGCTTCATCTATGCATTCCATACTATTGTCACTAGGAGGTCTCTTTGGAATAATCTGTTGAATACGGACATTTCGATACCGTGGATATTATTGGGCGATTTTAATAACGTTCTTAACTTTGATGAAAAATCTAATGGCGCGGAGGTTACGCCTTATGAATTAAAGGATTTTGAAAATTGTTGCTCTCAAAAGGGGCTCACGGACCTAAGGTCAACGGGGTGCTTCTACACGTGGACTAATAACACCACATGGAGTAAGTTGGACAGAGCTCTGATAAATGAAAACTGGGTACTAAATGGCAGACTTGCCTCGGCGGATTTCTTACCTTCGGGGTGTCTTTCAGACCACTCCCCGTGCATCGTGTCTATGCTGGACGGACAGGGGAATTGTAGAAGGCCTTTCAAATTTTTTAACATGTGGACACACCATCAGGAATTTTTGGAAGTTACACGGAATGGCTGGAGTCTTACGATGAGAGGCACTAGGCAGTTTGTTGTATGTAAACAGTTGCAGAATCTGAAAGGGGCTTTTAAGGGACTCAACTCCAAACATTTTGGCCATATCACGGAAAGAGCTAATAGTGCCAAAATGGAGCTGGACAGAAGTCTCAGGCTGCTTCATGATCAGCCTACAGATCAAAATCTTCAAGTTTTGGTGTCCGAACAAAGAAAGAAAGCAGTGGGACTTTGTGAAGCTGAACGGAACTTTTATTTCCAACAGGCTAAATGCAACTACATCATCAAAAGTGATAAGTGTACGAAGTTCTTTCATGGCATGGTAAAAAGTAACACGAAGAGAAATTTTATAGCTAAAGTACTCAAGGTAGATGGGAGCTATACTACATCGCAAGAGGAAGTTGCAAATGAATTTCTGAATTTCTACAGAACATTGCTGGGACAAAGGGGCCAGTATGAACCTGTTGAACAGAACTTCCTGGAACAGGGGCCGATGGTGAGTGAAGAGCAAGGAGAAACAATCACTCGGAATGTTACTCCTCAAGAAGTAAAGAATGCACTTTTTGACATTGGCGACGACAAATCGCCCGGGCCGGACGGGTACACATCATGCTTCTTTAAAAAAGCATGGAACATTGTTGGGGTGGATTTTACAGCGGCTGTTTTGGAATTCTTTGACACGGGCTCACTCCTAAAACAAATCAACCACACGGTCATCGCTCTTGTGCCGAAATCTAGTCACACTTCTAATGTGGATGATTTTAGACCAATTTCATGTTGTAATGTTTTTTACAAAGTAATTACAAAAATCCTTGCATCGAGATTGAGGCCTATTTTGGGGAGTATTATTGACAAAGCTCAATCTGCGTTTGTGGAGGGGCGTAGTATGATGGAGAACATTCACCTTGCCCAAGAACTTATGAGGCATTACAATCGGAAACGGGTTGCTCCAAGATGTTTGCTTAAAGTGGACCTACGCAAGGCGTATGATTCGGTCGATTGGGATTTTCTTGAACAAATGCTTGTGGGACTACGATTCCCCCCTAAATTCATAGGGTGGATTATGGCTTGTGTCACCACGACCACCTACTCCATCGCTTTGAATGGAGGAATACACGGGTTCTTTAAAGGAGCTAAAGGACTTAGACAAGGTGACCCTCTTTCGCCTTTTTTATTTGTTCTGTGCATTGAATACCTCTCCAGAATTCTAAAGGCTGCCACAAATGAAAGTAACTTCAACTTCCACCCTAAATGTGGTCCGCTTAAGATTGTGCACTTGGCTTTTGCGGATGACCTTATGCTTTTTGCTAGAGGAGACACCATGTCGGTGGAAATTTTGATGGAATGCCTTAATAAATTTGGTAAGGCTTCGGGATTGGAAAGAAATAATATGAAATCCAGCCTCTTTACTGCTGGTATACAGGGCCAAGACCTGGAAATTATCCAGAATATTGCGAATATTCCAAGGGGGACGATGCCCTTCCGATACTTGGGGATTCCCTTGGCAGCCAAGAAACTGAAGATCAGCTGCTATGCTCCATTTCTGGATAAGATCACCGCCTACATTAACGGGTGGACGAGGTCAGCTCTATCATATGCAGGCAGAACCGAATTAATTAGAACTGTGCTACAAGGAGTGGAATGCTTCTGGCTTTCATTACTACCTATTCCAGCCACAATTATTTCCAGAATTATAAGTCTGTGTCGGAACTTCCTTTGGGGGTCTAAAAAGCCTTTGATTGCGTGGAAAGACCTATGTTTACCGAGAATTGAAGGTGGATTGGGGATAAGAGACATTAAGTGCTGGAACACTGCTTTATTGGCCAAATCATTGTGGAATTTTCACCACAAAAAAGATACGCTGTGGATCCGTTGGATTGATAATGTGTACCTCAAAGGGGCAAGCATTTGGGAGGTAGGTACACGTAAAGACCATTCCCCCCTGTTTAAAAAACTGCTGGACATCAGAAATGAATTTATGCTGCGTTCTGGCCAGCCTACGGCACAGCAAGCTGGGCAAATGTTCGGCCAACTTATGGGCAATCAGGGGGACCAATTCGATGTTACCAAGGCCTATGAATTCTTCAGACCAAAAGGTACTGCTCGGTGCTGGACAAATGAGAAGACCTTCTTAAAATAATGAGGTTTGCATTCTTTCACGATGTGGCTTGCAGCCCAGTCCAGATTGCTAACGAAGGATAAGCTGCACTACCTGGAGATTGATAGGAACTGCTGTTTTTGTAAGGCACAAGAAGAGACATGCAGACACTTATTTTTTGGATGTCCGTTTTCAGCCAGTATATGGGATAAGATCAGATCGTGGTTGGGCATCAAGAGGTCTATGACTACTGTTGCGAGCTCCCTAAAGTGGTTAAAAAAGGAGTCGAGAGGCACATCATGGAGAAATAAAGCCAACAGAATTGCACTTGCGAGTTCCATATACTACATTTGGATGGCAAGGAATAGATTGATTTTCGAAGAACTTATTCCTAATATCGATAGCACTGTGCGAAGAATCAAAACACATGTATACAAAGTTATGTTTACTTTGTATCCTAATGTTTTGACTTGTTTTGAGTCACTTGCTATGAGCTGATTATCCATCACTATGGNTACAATGTGTAGTAATCAAATGATTTATAACAATCAGGATTTATACAAGATAAAATTTGTTGTAAAGATACTGAAGTACCAGGAAATTGGAGATATTATGATTATGAAAGAAAAATAAAAATAAAACAAAAGAAATATAAAAAATATAAAAAGTTTAAAAAGAAATATTTTAAACAAAAAAGGAAATATTTTAAAAGAAAATATAAATCTTATAATAAAAAATCATTACATAAAAAACGATGTAAATGTTGGAATTGTAATAAATAAGGACATATAAGTACTGAATGCTCAAAAAAGAAAGTTAGAATATTAATTACAGATTTTAACCAAATTAAAGATGAATGTGAAGAAGTTAACTTTGAAGAAATAGAAACTGATGAAGAAATTTTTGAAGAAAAAGATTCAGTAAAAATATCTAATGAAGACGAATAAAATTGTAAAAATAAAACTAATTTTTAAAAACTATTCAAAAACTTGAGGACATGTTTTGCAATAAAAACCAAAATTTCATTAAGGGTAAAACTGATATTTTATACTTTTTGTTAAAAAGCCAGTTGATCAAGGCCATTTATGAAAATTTTCCACAAAACTTCATCGACCACAAAACTCCAACAAAATTTCATTAATCACCTAAAAAAATTCCTACAGAAATTCATAGTCACTGCGCGCGGCTTCACTCCACAGAGTCGCTACAGCAACGAAGAAGCTACTTGCATAGCTTTGGGCAGCAGCGCTGTGCAGAGGTGCTCACACCATAGAGGTGGTCTTCCACCAACAATGGAGAGGATGGGGAGAGAGAAGGGAGATGAAGAGTCCGGTTGACGATATGGTGGTTTGTGGGATTGGAAGAATTGGTCCTGAAACCCTATAGATGGTACCAAAATAGATCCGGATGGTGCCATAGCCGCTGGCCGGAAGGGGTGGTGCGGATATTTACGCCGGATCGGCTTTTTCCATGTCTTTTTCTCCTAGATCTTTGCACGTGCCTTCTTTTTTTTCAACAACAAGAGTAAAATTTTCTTAACCACCTGATTTTTGATAATTAAATCCTAAACCCCTGGTTTTAGGTAATTTCCCCTAAATTTTAAATACCAAATAGGAAGGGTAACGGCACGGTTGGCCCTCTCATCTTGGCACTGTCGGGAGTAAAACATTTTTTTAAAGTTAACAATAAAAAATAAAATTCCGTGGGATCACACGAAATGGGTCAAAGACGAATTATTTTGTCATCCCTGGTTACAAATTACTTTTTGTTGGGAACTTCGACGGAGTTTTGTCTTTCTTATAATCCTTCAAATCAAGCAATCTAATTAAGAACTATTCCCAGGCATAGATCACGAAATAATGTTGTATAACACCAATTATTAAATAATGTTGTCCAACATAGATGACGCTGATTTAAGTGATAGATTCAATAAAAAATAACAATAAAAAATTATTTAATTGGGCCTATTTTTCATTCAATTATGCTACTTGTACATTATTTCCCTACACATTAGATAACATTTGAATATGAGGCAAAGTCGAGATTATTGATTGTTTTAAGTGTTTGGAGAAATCACTGATTAAATTGTATGTTGCATTGTACAATGTAAGACAAAATGTCAACTAGAATATGTGTAGCAAGATTGTTCTTTATTGTCCCATAATGCCACCTAAATCATGTGTGACGACTCAGTAGCAATTTAACTAATTTAAGAATGTTCAAACTCGTATTTGTTTGTCGATAAAGTCGAATGTCAAACACGAGATTCTCGTTTTAGGTTTTGGTTACACAATTACTACACTTCTTAAATCCAGGGAAATGAAAAGAAAAAATCAACACATATTTTATAATTTGGTTTGAGAAAAATGGAAAAAAAAAAATTATATAAATTGTGATATTAAACAGCCAAAAAAAGGCTGTTGTATCTCTACTAGTTTGCAATAAAAGAGAATGATCTTGAAGCTCAACTCTACATGCAATTGACTAATCAATATACCAACTCATTCACTCTCTTACACTCAATTTGATCACAAATTTAACTGTTGTTCTTCTTTGGACGGCCACATTTTGCTTGGATAACTAGTGTTTTTGCAATATCTGGGCAAGAATCCTTGCTTGGATCATCAAGAAGTTGTCTCTCAATCGGAATTGTACACTCTTTCTTTCCCAAGCAATTCTGTTCAATTCAACACCACGTAACCGTTTAGTATTATTGTATGCATGGGTACACCACAACTAGAGAGTAAAATAAACATGATTTAAACAGTTTGATCTATTACCTGTTCAACAACTTTGAAGACTTTGGGAGAATCACATTTTCCTTGGTAGAAGTATCCACAAGCACCATCAGGATCACCAAAACTTGCGAATTCTATGGCATTCATGACCTTGTTGTCAGGGCAACTTAGGTGTGATCCAGTCTTAACAGGATCGACTATTGCCCGAAATTTGTTGTCCTTCCTTTCCCAATTTTCTACATTGGGTGGATGATATTCGGTAATCACACTGCAGATTGTGTCCCGATCAACTATCTGTATCTCAATTTTATCTGGTTTTCCTCCGGTCTCCTCAAATATGACCAATAGATTGTTCTTCGGTTTCAAGAAGGCTCTTGGAATGTGATACCTGAAAATGCAAATCAAAATTGTGAAGGATACGTCCGGTACACATTGTACAACTAGATTGAACTCTACAATGTTATAAATAAGATTTTAACTTCTTTAATTCTATTGATTGAGTACTGTAGAATCGACCTTACCAAATGAGCCAGAAGGTCATATTGTGTACTTACTCGGATTGAGTAGGCTTCCCAAGAGGGGAGAGGAAAGATGTCCAATAACGGCCAATGCTTTTACCATTGACCCAGATCATGCCCTTTGCCATACTATCCATATTGATGGCAACAGGGTCGTTACCTTCTGGGGCATCAAAATACGTCTGTGAAACAAATATAAGACAGTCGAGTTAAACATGGTAAATTATCATATTTTCATGGAAATTATGCAATCTTTAGTATGTATGTTCGCAGATAATGGCTTCTTGTGTCGATACCTTGTACCAAGTAACCGGTCCATCTGCTCCATTCAATGTAGTTGGACCCCAGTTAACTTTACGAGAGCCTTCTTCAGTGTACAATTGCATCTTTTCTCCTGCTACACCAACCTGCACATTGGAAGGGAATCCACTAATATCAAAGAAATGAAACACTTGAAGTTAATTGTTAATGTTTTGAGCAAAATACTTGATTTAGGCATATACCTGGTGTCCCCAGTTGTTCATGGTGATATCAAGAGTTCCAGACATCAAACTCTGGATCGTTATACCTCGGGGTCCAGCAAACCGCTTCTCCATGTAGGCTCCACTATTCTTCATTCAGAAAAAAATCATATGAGCTACGTATATTGAACAATACTCTGTACGAAGAAATGTTGCGAGTGGGCAAAGAGAATTACCGGAAATCCCACTGTCATGGCCAAGATTGAGATATGGTTAACTCCAGGTTTCAAACTCATGGGCTTCTGGAAGACAAAACTCTTTTCGATGTTGTTTCCATGTCCGAACCCTGAAAGTTACAATCACCTTAGCTAACTAAAATGGAAATGCTACACATTCTGCTACAACTAGGAAAGTACAGTGTATAAATTACCTATGTATATGCCATTGACAAATACAGCCAAAGCATGACCAAGACTGGCAATCTGGAGTACTGGGAGGATGTCAGGCCGCATTGGTAGGTCACGCCTATCGAAAGTGATGCTGTAACCATAAGAACAAAACAATGTGATGCTTATCAGCTTATGCATTGTAAATATGTTTTATGTTTTACTAAGGACGGAGGTGGTTTTAGGATATCCATACCTTGTGCTGTACCAAGCGTAATCTGAGGTGTCTTTAGTAAAGCCGTACAGCTCAAGTGGTTCCTTGTTCTTTACGGGCAAATCGTTAATATTTGGAATATTCTCTCGGAACATCTCCCACTTGTTGATTTTTCCTTCCTTTGAAGGAAGGAAGTTCCTTGCATTATGTTGTGAAACAACCTATTGTGCATATTTGATCAGAAGCCTATTTTTTACATCCTAGTTTACATTATTAGGACACGAGATTGTTAGTTTACCGTTTGAGTGTTGTAGACTACAGTCTTGCAATCAGGGAGAATGCTGATGGATCTTTCTGGTAAGTAATAATCAATACCCCTGAAGTTAATGGTTGCAGGTGCCTTTGTGTGGTTGTTGGTCAAGAACGCAGCGCAAATGTTACTTCCGGGCTTCTCAAAAGTTATAATCTACAAAGAAATGCATTTCATTTGTTGATTTAGCACTACACATATCCATCGTCACTTTGCATTCTACTTAATTGCTATTTCTTTACCTCTAGGTCCTTGCCAATCTTTTGAACACTAGGAGTTCCCCAAAGCAAAGGCTTTTTGGATAATCTCAGAGCCCTGTGCAAGTCTCTCAAATGACCCCATTTAGGTCCTCTCTCCAAGCCTGAAATAGATAGATCAGGGTTAATCAAATGATTGAACGATTTTACTTCCTTGAATCAATTGAGATTAAGCCGTAAAATTCCAAACCAAATTCATCGAGGGGAGCTTCATCATAGTAGCGCGTTGTCACAAAAGAAGAACTTGTTCTACCAAAATTGGTTCCACCATAATACTGACAGAATACAAAATTTTAGCATAGTTAAGATGCTTACAAAATGGATTGTCAATCACAATTCTTAGGAGATGATATCTACAATACCATGTAATAGTTGTTCATGGTACCGTTCCTTGCAAAGAAACGAGCAACAGAAAATGAAATATCTTCTGCTGAACGCTGGGACGGAGGGTCTCCAAATACTCTATATCTACAATCATATTTTGTTTTCAAGTGCAAAACCGCCCATTAGAACAAAATAGAAAATCATTATGTCAATATGGCATAATCGAGGCATAAGGCTTGTACTTACTGAGCAGTCCAATTCTCGGTCCACAAAGAAGGCTTGTCAGGGCTATTTGGACCGGGGAAAGTATCTCCGCACTGTCTCCCATTGCACGTACTAATCTGGATTGAAAATTGATCGTGTTAGACACAATAGAATAACGAATTAGACTGAGAAAAATGGACGGGAAAAAATATCTAACCACACGGTCAGGGGCATCCTGCTGCTTGCACATGACCCACGGGATGCCATCGTATGTAGCGACAGCCATATCTGCTGCCCACTTAACGTACTTTTTCCCTGCTTCTCTATAGGCAAGCTGGACGTTGTTGTACTCGTTTTCTATCTGTGCCATAATAATTGGACCTCCTTGATCTGCAAATAGTTTCTCCTTTTTCACCATATTAATTATCCTCTCTGTGTATTTTTGCATATGGTACTGCAAAGTCGAACATTTTTTTTATCAATTGGACAATGTAATGGAGTATAATTTTTGCTTCACGAAAAAATGTACGGTCTGTTATTCGATTATTTACCAAGAAAGGTTCGTTGTAAGAACGGAATGTGATGTTGGGAACCTCTCTTAGCCAGTATGGGAATCCTCTGTTCAGACAGACATATTAGGATTAAGAACAAGGTTGTAAAATGAGTAAATTAAAGAATTTGAGAACATTTATTATCGAAATTTACCCCATATTCCATTCAGCCTCAATGTAGGGTCCGACCCTGAGATTAACCCACAAACCATGTTCCCCAATCATTTTAAGGAATTTTATGAGGTCAAAGCTGCCTTCAAAATTGAACTGAAGAAAGAAACATAAAGTTTTTCAATTAATAAAACAAATGAACCAAAAGTCACAATTGATTTATTCATGGAAAAATGTTTTGTCTACCTTGCCTTGAACAGGCTCGTGAATGTTCCAAAAAACATAAGTCTGGATGAGGTTCAAACCACCTTTTTTGGCCTTTTCAAGGATGTCTGGCCACATCTGAAAATAATGCATATAACAAAATTTAAACCTTGAACGTAAAATTTGTTTACGTGCTAGGTCTTTGATGAAATACTGAATTCTTGCTTAAACTTTTGAAGGCGGGACTTCTGCTTTTGCTTAAAGCAGCTTTTTAATTACGAAAACAGTTTTTTGATTTCCAAAAACCCTGTTAGACGCAAGCCGTAGATGAGGGGGTTGAACATAATCATTTAAGGGGTACCTCGGGAGGGCTACGGGGATAATGGATTGAACCAGCAAAGATAAGTTCTCTACTTCCATTGATGATGAGTGATCGCCCATCATAGGTCACAACTCCTTCCTTCTTCTTCGCCTTCTCCTTCTTCCCATCAACAATCGCGCAGGCAACGAGCAAGCAAAGGAGAGCTACCAAAATAATTCTACATGGTGCAGCCATTTTTGGATTCGGAGTATAATATCGTAAGATTTTTCGTTGGGAGGATAAGGAAGAGCCAAAAGGAACCTCCTTCCTCTAATTGGATGAGAAGGAGGCACCTAGGAGCTGTCTTGAAGAATCCATGCAGAGTCTTTGTTATAGAGAGAGGGAGGGTAATACAAGGCCTTGGAGGAAGTCCTGGAATTTGTATGTATTTCTTATGTTGTTAAGACCATTTGTTTATGCTTCTCTTTGAAAAAATTTCTGTTTCATTGTCTATTTTTAGGATTTAGAACGAGTTTAACGTTAAATAAAACATCAAACTAATCTAGGATGTCTGTACAGCCAGAAATTTTGAGTGAAATATTGTTTGATGGCTTCAAAAATGAAAAATAAAAAAATTTAACCCAACAAAGTAACAAATTCTTTCGAATATGGTGGGGAGGCTCAATTGACCAAGCCACTAGTTAAAAATTATTTGAATTAAGCTTCTTTATCAGAAAAAAAAAATGACACATTTGTTGACAAAAAATTCAAGTTTATATTGATTTAGAATTTCTGGCTCTAATTAATTGAAAGGGTTGAGAAGGGTGGTAATCTTGGTTTCTTTTAATTTTCATGCTTAAAATTCAAGTTTAACTTATGATATTGTGAATTCCATTAATGTATATGAAAATTAAAATGGAAGTTATGAGCCAAGATGTATGGAGAACTTTTTATGTGCTAAATTGATTAACAATACAAATATATATTAGCTACGCACCTATCGATAAACCATGTGTGTTAGAGACTAAAAATTTAGTAGTTGTCTAGAAGATGTTCACACGGTAGCTAAAGAGCTTCAGCTGGAAACAACTTAACATCAATATCAAACTCTCTATGATTCGAGAAGAGAAAGGGGGTTGGTATAATTTGTGGTCACTAGGTTGGTGGAGGAATAGAGAAGGATGATAGTCAAATTCACATTAGGGTCTCCAACACAAACGCAAGCAAAAACTCGATCTTAGATTTACATGTTGGATGAAAATAATTTACCGTCATAAGGATCGTTCATGTTGGATCATCAAGAACTTGAGAACTGAAGCGGAAGCGTACTTGAATCAGACATAGTAATCGCAATGATCAAGTCATGCGGTTTAAATCTACCAGATCAACACGTTATTCTTTTGTTTCTCTCTGAATATGAGAATCAGAATAGAATGAACAGAACTCGTAATCCGGGGACCATAATCGTATATTTATATTAAAAGCCCACTGACATAATTCGGCCTATCATGGAATTAGGAACATGCCTGG
>CAIGRN010164114.1:0-17971 GCA_903798345.1 Fraxinus anomala | reverse complement strand
TGATATTTTGGTATCTATAGACCGCGACGAATGATGTGAAGTATATGGGGATTCGCATAGTAGCCAGACGTATCATTTGGAAGGTTATCGCATTATCTCTTTTCTTCATATGGGATGACTGTTTCGAGTGGTACATTGGCCAGGGGATTTGACACTTGTACCCATATTTGGTATTTTTATGGACCCCCTTCCTCATCTCTCCCTATTCTAGTTTGGTGGTGTATTCCATGACATATTAGGGTACTAGTAAAAATTGACAGATATGGATTGCCCAGTGCCAGAGTTTGATTTTTGTTTTTACTTGCAATTCTTATTTTTGTCTTAATTTGCATGAGTTCTTATTGTAAATGAAGTAGTACTTCCTTGTTTACTGCTTTATTCTTCATTATTTATTTTCATTGTAAAGGAAGTAGTACTTTCTTATTTATTGCTTTCATTATTTTTATGTAATCACAGTATTCCTCCGCTACAAGTGATGTCATATTAATAAAATCTTGGAGATACTACCCTCCATTAATCAATATAAAAAAACTCCTTGAAAAATGTTGAGCATCTTAGTGTTAACATCGAAATGCCTGATGCACCTAAAGAAATGCAAACCCCTGAATAAAGGGAGAGATATCGAAATGGTAGACACTCTTGAAAAATGGTCTTGCATGTCGGATCTTCACATCATGGAGTTTGATCCCTAGATAGCTCTAGTGGAAGAGCTAGAAAACTTCCCCGTAGACCCTCAAAACCCCTCTAAGGCACTTTAAGTGGGAAATGATCTAACTCTAAAAGCTAATGAGAAGCTGAAAAGCTTCATATGCAAGAACCTAGATGTCTTCGCTTGGAGGCATGAAGATATGGTAGACATTGATCCAAAGATTAGTTGCCACCATTTGAAGATTAATCCTAAGATTGCTCCGCATAGAAGAAAAATGAGAGCCCTCAACCCTAAGAGGTTTGAAGCCTTAAAGAAAGAAGTAAAGAAGCTAATAGACAATGACTTCATTAGGGAGGCCATATACCCAAAATGGATCTTCAATTCGGTCTTTCTAAAGATGCATAATGGTAAGTAGAGGGTTTGTATAGATTTTTCTAATCTCAATCAAGCTTTCCCAAAGGGCAGCTTCTCACTGCTAAGGATATATCAACTTGTGAATTCCATTGCATGACATGAGTCGTTGAGCTCATGGACACATATTCAGGTTTTAATCAAATTCCAATGTATCCTATAGACGAAGAAACTCTTTCATTACTGATAGATGTTTTATTGTTACAAAGTGAAGCCCTTTTCCCTGAACAGCGTTGGATCTACCTACCAAAGGCTAGTCAACATAATGTTTGCTGACCTCATTAGCAAAAAGATGGGGGTCTATGTGGATGACAAACTTGTAAAAAGTTTCATGACTATAGACCACATGAAACACCTAGATGAATCTTTTCAAATATTAAGAAGGTAAATGAGAATGAATTCCCTTAAGTGTGCATTTGGTGTCACCTTCGAAAAGTTCCTAAGCTAAATGTTCAACCAAAGAAGGATAGAGGTTAATCCTGAAAAAATTAAAGCTCTGATTGAGATGAGATCTCCTAAAAAATCAAAGGAAGTACAAAGCCTCACAAGGCGGGTGGTAGTCTTGAGCTAGTTCTTCTCCAAGGCCACTAACAAATGCCTTTCCTTATTTAAGGTCCTCAAAGGGGAAATAAATTTCAATGGAATGAAGAGTGTGAAGAGGCTTTTCAAGTGCTAAAAAACACTTAGGATAGGCCTCACTCCTCTTAAAATCAAAGGTTTAAGAGGCGTTGCTACTTAGTTGTAATTTTAGAGGCTATAAGTTCTATCCTTATTAGAGAGGAAGGCAATCTTCAACTGCCTATCTATTATGTAAAAAATACTCTTATATCTGTAGAAACTTGTTATCCAGATATGGAAAAGCTTGCTTACTCCCTTGTCATTGCTCCAAGAAAGTTGAAGCCATATTTCCAAGCCCAGAATACACTCGTGTTAACAAATCTCCCACTTAAGTAGATGTTTCAAAAACCAGATGCTTCGGGAAAGTTGATGAAATAAGCAGTGAAGTTAAGTAAATTTGACATCATTTACAAAACAAGGGCCTTTATCAAAGGGCAAGTCCTTTCAACTTTATAGTATAATTCACTAACGCCCATGAAATAAAAGTAGCCATGGAACCCGTCGAGCCCCCCACTTCGAGTCTTTTTGTTGATATCTCTTCTGAGAGGCAAGCTCTAGAGCTAGAGTAGTTTTAGTTGGCCCAGAAGGCCACAAGCTTAATTGTGCAGTAAGATTCAAATTCAAAGCCTCCAACAATGCAACTGATATGAGGCGCTCTTAATTGGCTTCGAATTATCGAAAGAGATACAAGTAGAAAGGCTGCTTGTTAATAGCGACTCACAGTTGGTGATGAACCAAGTTAATGGTAACTTCACTACAAGGGATAAAAGCATGGCAGCATACCTCTAGCATGTTATGAATATTTTCCTATCTTTCGAAAAGTTTAAGCGGCATGATCCCACGTATTGAAAATGTCAATGTCGACGCTCTATCAAAATTGACCAGCAATAAGGACTCCGAATTGCTAAAGGTAGTCCCAATTGAGAACCTCGCTAGATCCCCTTCTTAAAGGATGAAGAATTAATGTGGTTTGAAGGAACTCCATCCTGGATGCAGCCAACCATAGTCTTTCTTAAAGATTAGCATCTGCTAGAAAATAAAGACAAGGCCCACAGATTCAGGAAAATGATTAGTACATTTTGTACTTCAGGATGATGTACTTTACAAAAGATGTTTCTCCTCGTCCTTTCTTCTTCGATGCACCAGAGGAAAAGAGGCTAACTATGTCCACTCTGTGAGATTAATAAATAAGTGTGCGGAAACCTTACTGGAGGACCAATGCTTGCATACAAAGTACTTAGACAAGGGTACTATTGGCCTACTTTGAAGAAATATAAACTTCAATTCACGCTAAAATGTGATAAGTGTCAACACTTCTCCACTATCTAGAGGCAATCGTTCTAAGAGATTACAATAGTTTCAAGTCTTTGGCCATTCACCAAGTATGTAATTAACCTTATAGGACCTCTATCAAAGGGAAAAGACAATGCTAGCTATGCAATAATAACCATGATTACTTCACCAAGTAGATAGAAGTTGAACCCCTAGCAAAAAAATCACTTATGCTAATATCTCTAAATTCATTTGGAAGAATATCATTTGTCCATTTGGAATTCTCCATTTTATTACATCAGAAAATGGAAAGCAGTTCAACAACAAAAAGTTCAAGGACCTATGTGAAAAACTGGGAATTAAAAAACATTTTCAATGTCACATTACCCTCAAGCAAACAACCAAGTAGAAGTCGTCAACAAAACCATCAAGTATACCCTAAAAAGGAAGTTTGATACGTCCAAATGAGCCTTAATAGATGAACTCCCCAAGTACCGTGTACGATTTGCACCATAAGTGGGACTGTCATTGGTAAGACCTCATTCTCTATAGCATATAGGTTGAGGCTATGAGTCAATAGAGGTAGGGTTGCGCTCTTCATGATGTTTACACTTCGATGAAACATCTATTGACGAGTTGAGAATATACAGTTCGATTTCCTTGAAAAAATGAGGGATGATACTCAGGTAAAGCTCGCCTCATATTAAAAGAAAATGTCCCATTACTACAATGCAAAGGTAAAGAAAAGGCCATTTGGTTGAGGCGATCTTATGTTAAGGAAAGTCTTTCTGTCTTCAAAAAAACAAGGCTTGGGGACATTAGGCCTAAATTGGGAAGGGCCATATCGAATTTTAGAAGAGCTACGACCCAGCAACTACAAAATTATAGACTTTAATGGATAGACACAACCTTATTGATGGAATATTGAGCATTTGAGAGTATATTATCAATAATTGTAGCAGATCTATTTGGCTGGATGCTCTTTCCCAGCTTCTGCAATTATTCTCCAATATGATGAAATTCCAAAACCACCAATTTTATTTTTATATTGAATGCGTTTTAGGGATGGATCAACCACCATGGAAGAAATATTTGCAAGGAAGAGACACCCCTTTGCAAAGAATTAATTAGCCTCAATAGGAGATGTGTGATGCATCCATATAGGGCCCACCTTGAAACCTATAAGGCAAACTCCTTCCAGGGATGAATCAAACCAATGGAAGAGTTTTTGGACAGAAGAACCACCCCTTTGCAAAGAATTAGTTATAATCAACATGAGAGGTGTGATGTGCCTATATGGGTTCTAACTTGAAATCTGTGAGGTGTACTCCTTCCATGGAAAGATCAAATACCATGAAAGATATTCTTGCACGGAATAGCCACCATTTGTAAAGAAAGTAAAAATGCCTCTAACATAGAGGCCCTAATGAGTAAAATGTTTATATAATTGGTTGTTAACGACCTTTTATTGATGAACCACATTATTACCAAAGCTATGTGATCAACAATGTCCATATTATGCCATTTAAAAGGTCAGGTTATTTCAAGATATAAACTATGGATGATCGTATAGTTCTTAGGGAATATCTCAAGTAATGCAAATTTCTTATGCGATATAGCGAAATTACACGACAATTAGTTGGAAGAATAAATTAGTTCAGGGGCATTATTCATTATGTGAGATGAATCAGTTCAGTAATACATTTACTCCGGATTTAAGTTATTAATTAGTTCTGATTATTAATTTAATTCGGCATTAAAAATTGAGATCGATTGGAATAATTTGGCAAGGCATCAATACTTGTATAAATTTTGGAAAAATGGAACAAAACGAAGAGATACAACAAAAGAGGTATTTCATTCAGAGAAGGTCGAAGATATTACAAGGTTGAGGTAAAAGGCCTCAGAATTACATTGTAAAAAAGGAAAAAGAAAAGAGCCTAAGTCCTAAGAAGTAGCATCACCTTGCTGATTCGCAGCATCTAAATCCACGATTGAATCAATAGGGCCCTCTACAGGAATGACCAACTCTTCTGGGAGAAGAAAGGCACTATCAATTGGCTCCACGTGTTTGGAATAAGCTGTGTAAGAGCTAGATTATACTATCTAAGTATGTATTTAAAAAATGGATATCCAGCACAAAGAATCACCTCACTGACAGCGACGTAGCCTTGCCTAGGAAAACAGGCTCGCTCATCAGGCCTTGGGGCTAGGATACCGATGTCAACTTGTTGAGCCGACTCGCAAGCTAAAACTCGAGGCACGAGCTCGACTCGAGTAAAAATGGTTCAGACTTTTTTAGCTTAAGCCGAGCCGAGCATTTGTTAGGTAAAAAAATCTAAGCTCGACCCGAGCTTTCGGTTTGGGGTTTATCGAGTTGAGTTGGCTCACGATTGTTGTTCTAAGCAGTGTGTATTGCATGTAGCTACATGTAGCTTTTAATTCTTTTTAAAGCTCATCATGTCACAGGCCGAAAATGGCCACATGGGCTGCTCGAGCTTTTTTTGGGCCGAGCTGCGACAGCTTAAGCAGGCGAATCAAATTGACACCCCTAGGCTAAGAGATCTATTTCATCAAGGATCCTAAACTTCTGCCGGAACCTATCTAGTCCGGACTTCCCTATGAAGGAGGGTGTTTTAGCAACTTCCCATTGTATATTGGTCTATTGGACCCTCACATATCATCATGCACTATATGGACTCTCCATTGCATCCTTAATCTTATCAGTAGGAATTATAGGTGGTATACCAACCTCAATGTAGATCATTCTCATATTTGCCCCTAGAAGATCCTCATTTGGCTATGTTTATCAAAGAAGAGGCCATTCTATAGTCCTTAAAAAATCAAAAGTCAAGTAATCACAGACCAAAACTTACACAAAGATCATAAAGTTCGATCAGAAGAATGAAAATTGATTGGTACCAAAAAATAGATCAAAGTCGTTGAAAATTGCAAAGATTTTTTCTTACTTGGAAAAGTTTTTAACAGCTTTTGTAATTGGTAAAAAAGAAAATATGCTTAAGGCCTTCCTTTTATAGGCAATTAGGTTGAACTACAACCATCAGACTAGGCTCACTCAAGTTGGGATGCAGATATGTACCATTTATCATGACTGTCAAAGCTCAAAGGTATTTGGATTTGAATCAACAACCTGATCGACTAGTGCTTAGCATGCACACTTGGTACGCGCCGTCTCTAATAGTTGTAACAGATAGTTATCAATACGTGTATTGGAAGCACACAATGGCCTGGCTACCATATCTTAGGGAGAAGAGACATTTCAAATCATTGCCGTATCCTATCAATGCCTTTTCATTGCTCCATTTTACCTTTACTTAGAAGGCAATTGCCCTCAATGCAAGGGTATCACCTGATTAAATTTAGCCTTATCAAAAGCTTTAAACTTCAACAGACTTGCCCTCAGCGCAAGGGCATCACCTAAGTGAATTTTAGCCTTATCACAGAAGCTTTAACATGCTCACCGTCAATGTAAGGATATTGCTTATGTAAATTTCATCCTTATTATAGGCTTCAACCACTTCATTAGGCTCATCCTCAATGCAATCAACCTTATCATAGGCTTCAACTACTTCAACAGGCTCGCTCTCAATACAAGGGTATTACCTGAGTAAATTTTAACTTATCTCAGGCTTCAACCACTTCAACAAGCTCGCCCTTAATGCAAGGGGCAGTGCCTAAGTAAATTTTAACATTATCAAATGCTTCAACCATTTCAATGGCTTGCCCTTAATGCATGGGCTTCGCCCTAGTGATCAGTTTTATCACAGGCTTTAACCACTTCAATAGGCTCGCCCTCAATGCAAGGCACCGACTAAGTGAATTTCAGCCTTATCACAAGTTTCAACAACTTCAATAGGCTCATCCTCAATGTAAGGGCATTGCATGAGTAAATAACAAACTTATCGAAGGTTTCAACAATTTCAAAAGGCTTTGCCCTCAATAGAAGATCATCATTTAAGTGAATTTCAACCTTATCAAAGGCTTCAACCACTTCAATAGGCTCGCTTTTAAAGCAAGAGCATCGCCCAAGTAAATTTCAGTCCTATCACATGCTTCAACCACTTCAATAGGCTCGTCCTCAATGCGAGTGCATCACCTAAATGAATTTTAGCCTCACCAAAGGCTTTAACAACTTCAACGAGCTCACCATCAACGCAAAGGCATCGCCTAAGTGAATTTTAGCCTTATTACAAGCTTCAACATCTTCCTCAACGCAAGGGCATCCCCTAAATGAATTTCAACCTTATCATGGGCTTCGATTACATCAACATGCTAACCATTAATATAGAGATTTCTCCCATGATAAGGTATTTGGGGACTATTTTGCTGTATTATCCCTTCGTAATTAAGAGGTTAGGAGAGCAAAAGTTCAACTAATGTAAAATAGCCTACGCGAAAGTACTACTGCTAAAAGTTCACGTATTGTATGAATATCTATACATTGACTTAGGGGACTATTGTTATGCCTCTTCCAGCAAGGCCCCAAGTACATCCACATGGTAACCATATGGCAAGCGAATCTAGGCCTGCACTCCACATCATTCTATCTAAGTGGCAGTTTTAGCCGAACCCCGATGAGGAGGCTGAACCTCTATAAAAAGGTGGAACTCATATGCCATATATAAAGTCAAAGCCTCATGGACGGGTGAGGTAGGTAGGGGCTTTCTAGAGAATCTTCTATACAGAATTTTCAATGAATGATTGATGTGATAACTTACTGTTATAGCCACCATACCAAGTCAGCAGGTCAACTTTAAGTCCTATGCGTCAAGTTTAGGGCAGCAAAAAGGTCATAACATTAAATGCACTTCATTAATTGATGCCTCTGATAAGATGCCTTAGCTGTGTGGATGAGGCCATGTGCCTTCACATCTAACGATTCTTGCTCATTCCATTCTAATATAAAATCTCACTATTTAACCATTTTAAGGGTAATGCAAGTTTAGAGTCTTAAGCAATAAATTTTCTCTATCTACATTTCTCATATATTCTCTCTAAGTCGAACCCCCCTTTTTACATAAAATGATTTCGTGTAAAGCACCTCTCATACTGAAATATTCATATTGCCAATTGATTTAACTGTTGGAGTGCACGTGACAACCACCACCACCACCATTGGAGAAGGTCACGTTTGGCTAACGGTTTATCCTAGTGTGCAGGAAAGGCTTACGTGGATATGAGAGGTTTTGAAATTTGTTCGTCATGTTGGAGGTACAAATTCAAGGTCAACAATAGGCATCTAAGGAGGTGCCAAATTATTCATAGTGAAATGTAGAAGTATATGGTATGTTAATATATATTTTTTGAGCTTAAGAGGCAGAGACCCACTTTTAACTTTTACTTGTTTTTTATTGATCTCTTTGTCATAATTGGTACACGTCATGATCTAGGTCTTAGATATTCCATTGCGCATTTTGTTGACACGCACGAAATTGTGAGCATTCGAAACTAATTTTTTTTATTGATTTAGTTAAAAATTAAAATTTTAGTAAATTTTGCTAAAGATTGATAAAACACGTGGTTGAGAAATTAATGAAAGTTCTTAACCCATAAAATATTTGATTGAAAATGAATTTGAGATCAAACGAATTTTGGAAAAAGAGGGCCAAAATGAAATATATTTAATGGTCCATTTATTTAATTTGCTATGTGTAGTCTATATGATGGAAGATGCCAAAATTGTTCACCAATTAGGCATAAGTTTGGATGTCGAGTAGGTCGGTCCAAATATTTTAATATCTAGAGCCATCTATTAGAGTTCAAGTGTTCTGTAAATGGAACCATAGGGTCCATGTAATTAAATAAACTAAAACTAAAATAAAAAATCGATTTCAATTCAAGTTAGATTCTACACATAATATTTTATTTAAAAAAAATATTGTAAGTCAACAATACATTTAGCAGAAATAAAATATGTCACCACATATCTTTTTTAGTACTTGCTTAAATCAAATAACATTAAATATCTAATACAATAGCATCCGATTTTGACTAAAATTCTACGTGTGATGTCTCAAGAAGGGTTTGTAGGATGGCAACGCATAAAGTGCGGTCAACAGTGACTTATGAATGAAAATGATATGATTCATAATATGAATGAATTTGATTGTTTTAAGGGGCTTACTACTTGGATAATGTAAACTTGTTGACCTAGGTCATTGCGTCAGAGTTAATAAGTTAAAAAAGAATTATAAAGAAGAACAAATTTGGTTCCAAAATACTCATGATTTTTGTTTAAAAACCAGGAATCGACTTGAAGCTGGTTGACTCTCGATTTCGATTCCTATATATATATATATATATATATGACTGGTTAAAATGCCCATCCCTAATTAGGCGAATGATATTGAAATTATAGTAATTTGTACTATTTGTTCCTTTTATTTTGGATGGATATTAAATTCTACACATTTTTTAACTTGTATTTTGTTTCAAATTGTTGCTTTTTTTGGTTAACACTTTTTTCTAAAAAAGAATTAAAATCAAATGTGAATCCTCTTATTTTCATATTTTTCCATTCTTATTGAGAAACAAATTCAGTTTTTTTTAAAAAAAATATGAATTCGTATTTAGATATAAAAGATGGAAATTTTAAGTTAATATGAGGAGAGGTACATGTTGATCTCGATTCTCATATGGATGGCGTGGTCAACCAATCTCGATTCCACTCACGTCTATATAACATTTTTCGTGTACACTTGGACAAATCGTTAGAGCACGAGCCTTCTTCGATGGTGGGGGAGGCAACTATGAGCATTTTGACAGTCAATTCAATCTATTTATGAATACGTATTTGGATGTGGAAAGTCCTAAATACGTGGACCACAAAAAGGGTTCGGATCTGGTAGTATGTTGAGGGAATAATCAGATAACAAAGTTATAGTCAAGTGTATAAAATTGCATTAGTTTCAAATGGCACTAAGTGTTATCTTTTATATTGAAAGAGAAGAAATATTGACCATTGGATGAAAAGACATGTAGTCTCAACTTAATGGTCGAGACTTCTTATCATAGGCGTCATTCGTCAATCCTAGGTTCAATCGCATTTAATGTTCCTAACCATTTGTAGCCATATGACCTAGGACGATATGTAAGGATTAGACTTGACAATTTGATTTGGTTGAGTGGCTACTACAGTGAATGGTCACATCAATCAACCATATGAGATCTTTTATGAGAGATCCCATAGCGCATCGCCTCATTCATCAGTTTGGCCTTTCCATGAGGGTTGATAAGTGTATTTTATACATTTTTTCAGGATTCGATTCTTTATATTTATTACTATATTAAGCAAATATTAATCTAAACTCGACATAAGCAAATTGAATATTTTAGAAGAATTTGATCAGACATTACAATAGTTATGAATCTCGATTAACGAATTAAAATGGATTCATAGACGAAATTGTAAGTCCTAACGTACATGTTCATACTTTTAAAACCCAAATTTCAATTACCATTAGTATAATTAGAATAATTTAGATAATCAGTCCCAAACTATTTTTTTTTTTCATCATTTAGGAGTTAGAAATAGTAAATTAAGTGTTAAATTATAGTACTCGTGGAAATGATAATTCGAACTCATAAGTTCGAAGTATTTTATAAGTGTGAGTTTTCCAATAGTACGAAGGATCTTGTAAAAATAGATTGAAAGAAGTTGATTCCCTCGGTTTTTAAAGCAAAGTCAAACATGCTCTCAAGGGTGACAATTCAATGAAGACTAAAATGGTCCTGTTTCACTTGTTATTAACTTATTATTCATTTTGTAACTAAAATTTAAATTTAAATACTTAAAAGTATAGAAAATTAGATGGAATGGACATGTTCTCTATCCTCACTCGATCCTCTAATGAAAGAACTCGACTCCATTCAAAACAAAAATAGGACGACTTAAATACTTAAAGTATAGAAAATTAGATGGAGTGGACATGTTCTCTATCCTCACTCGATTCTCTAACAAAGGAACTTGACTCTTTTTAAAACAAAAATAGGACAGAGCAGAACATTTTGTCATCCTTATGCACTTAGTATCATTATAAGTTGTCCAGGCAAGAAGTTGATGTTAAGTTATGGAGCATAATTATTACAGTTTGTATCGACGTTCATAGTGAGGTTGCCATGAGGTATAGAAGGGGGTATGAAGCCTCCTCCTCCGGGTTGTGGGCTAGAGTCCATGAACAAAATTTCTTTAACGGCAATTTAGAAGTTTGATTCATTGTAAATTTTGTCTTGAAAATTTGAATCTTTGTAAATTTCGATTTTGTCCTAATTTGTCTTATAAATGGGGGACCGTCGTTAAATTTCTGAATTACCATCATAAAAGAAAGAAATAGAGGTTAGAGAATATAGATGTGCGATTTTCTTTGGTAAATTTCTTTTCATCACAGTGAATTGCTCATTGACGGAAGATGGAGTAATCATAAATTGAGGCGAACCTCTATAAATATTACGGTTCTCTCTAGACTATAAATATTGCATATCTCTATTTAATGTAAAATAAAATTGTTAATTCTCAATAGTTGATTGATAGGGACGTCTCGCAATAACTTAAATAAAATATAGGAAAGAAGACCAAATTAGAAAGGGCAAAAACAGTAGCTCAGATTTGGTCGTTCGAAATCAGATTTGGTTGCTGCTTTTTCTATCAGCAAATAGCTGCGATCCGACTCTCGTGCATATTGCGACGTGTCCATTTGGAATCATGACGAGTGTAGACCTTAACTCCTTTCCTATGTGACTGTTGGAGGTCTAAGTAACATAGTTTTATGTTCCAAATTTATAAATATTAAATATGGAATAGTGTCAATTAAGGATATCAAACTATATGTTGTATCCTAAGAAAACATTATATTATTTTATAATACTTTATACGTGAAATAAACTATTGCTAAAATTATATGTGTAAATATAAAAAATAAAAGGCAACATATTAGCTAACTTTATTTCAGTTATTTTAATTTCTTTTAAATGGAAATAACATAGATTTATATTCTTTTATTGAACATATTTATTAAAATTGATAGATTCTCAATGTTAATGAAAAATGTTTAAATTCTTTTTTCATGTATCGAGAATTATTATATAAGTATGATGTTTTATATGAATAATTTAATTCTGTATCAAAATCTAGATACAGAAAAAAATATAATTAATTTCTTAAATTGATTGAAGTGGTATGGTTATTTAATTTCTCATTCATTTTATTTTTCATGCAGTAGGAGGTATATAGCCTAAATAACATTAGCCTAAAAGTTTAGTTCTTGTCTTTGAGTGTCCCACTTTTTATAACTCCCATAATTGTTCATTAAGTTACCTTTTTGGGTTCAATTAATTTCCAAAATTTGAAATGGAAAGACAGAGTAATATTATTCATAGATGGCAACATTAGTTATCTTATATGATATCTTATTATTTGAGACTCAATTTGTTATTTGAAACTATCAGAATTACAAGAAATTAATGTTCCAAATAACAAGATGTCACTTAAGATAATTATTGTCGTTGAATATGGATAAATATGCTAAATATGGTTAAATAAAATTTGTTAATAACTATAAAGTGCATTTTGTCGAGATAACACATTCAGAATTTGTCTTTATTAAATACATGGATAGACATAACTATAAGAGAAAATTTCTGTACTAATTAAACAACTACATGTATACAATTTCTTATCATTAATTACCAATCGTGTTGTCATATAATCTCTAGATAAATTTAATATAAATAAATTTTCTTTAGTCAATAATTTCACACAAATACAAACCCAACCGACCTACCAATTAAGGTGTAAACTAGTGAAGGTGTTAATTGAAATTGGTTCTTAATTGAAGTGTCATTATCATGCACCCATGACAATTTGCCAACAATTAATTAATGAAATATAACCCTTATATTAGGAAAGAAAAACTCCATTTGATCATCCCTATTTACCTGTCAATCGTGCACTTAATTTAATGATGTCGAGGTTTAGAGTTTGCTATTGGTTGATTTAAAATTTAAATGGAAGTTTTGAGGTCCAAGTTTGATGAACAACTCATGAAGGAAACAAATAACATCACTAAATTATAATTAATTAATTGAGTTGGCAAGCTTATGTTCCTATATAATCATTTACAGAAAATTATTTGTAAATGTTAGAGCCAAAAATATAATTTATTGTGCTTTAGATATGTGATACCGCTTTTGATACTTGACATAACTTAGAAGTAACTCGCTTGGGCACTAGCAAAGTAAAAGAAAACTAAATCAATATTTTGGTCAAAGAATTTGAAAACTTCTTTATGAAACAAAATAAACATATTGTTGATATAATTACTCGTTTCATTGATGTTGTTAATGGTCTCTTTCCAAAACTAGTTTTTAAATGATACGGTGAACTTGTGAGTAAATACTTAGGTCTCTCTTAGAAGATTAGACCTCACTATGGATGTTGATAGAAAACACGAAAGATGTCAACACATCCTTTAGAAGAGTTATATGGAACCTTGATAACCTATAAGCTCAATAATGTCGAGACAAAGGAGAAAACAAGGAAAAACAAAGAAGAAACAAATTAACCTCCTAAGCGCCAAATTTCCTTAAAATCGGAAATTAATGAAGGCACTACAAGCGAAAACATGAGTGATGAAGAGCTGACAATCTAATTCTTCTCGTCAAGAAATGGAGAAGATTTTGCCACAATCGACGATTTCAAAAGAAAGAGGAAAAGGGAGAAGAGAAAAGGAAAAATATTATTTGCTATAATTGTGACAAACCCGATCACAAGAGAACCGAATGTTCAAACAAGAAAATATTTATAAAAAATAAGGTACTACAAGTGACGTGGGATGAGAGTGATGACAAAGATCATGATGAAAATGAAAATCAAGAAGAGGTTGCTAACAAGTGTTTCATGGCAATCAGCGATGAGGTAAGTTATATTGAAAAATGTTCATATGATGATTTATCTACCTCTTATAATGAGATTTTTGAGAAATTTGAAAATTTTGCCTTAAGTCACTCAATTCTACAAAAGAAGCATTCTTTATTGTAAAATGAAGTAAAGAAAATTTTAGAAATTTAAAAGGATTTTGAAAAAGAAAAGATTGACTACAATTCCTCAATCAAAGAAAATTCCTCTTTGAAAGAGAAAGTTGTAAATTTAACTCAAATTATTTACAAATTCACTCAAGGTAAGAAAAAGTTTGGTTTAATACTTGATGAAAAAAAATGTGTTTTTAACAAAGGAAGAATTTGATATAAACCTTTCTTGAAACAAAAATCTCTCAAACATTTATTTGTCAAAACTTCAAAGTCCTCTATTTCAATCATTACATGTAGCTTTTGTAATAAAAATGGACATGTTGCAGCAAAAACAAGTGGATTCAAGAGTCCACTAAAACTAACTACCAATGACCCAAATTTGCATAGACACCAAAATAAAAAAATTAAATTATTCTTGTAGGTACCAAAAAAAATAAGAAGCAAATGGTTCTTAGATTGTGGTTACTCAAAACACATGACTGGAAATTAATCTTTATTGTTGAATTTCAGAAAGAATGATGGATGTCATGTCACTTTTGGAGATAATGCAAAAAGAAAAATTATTGACATTGGAAACATTGGTATCATCAAATATTGACCATACATTGAGTAAACTACATTTCGATATAAATTTTAAACTATAATAGCAAAATGCTATCTTCAAATAGAGTCCTTAATGGTTAGACTGTTTCGCATAGGATTAAGACTCACTAAGGAATACCGATAAAAAACAAGACTCACTAAGGAAACATTGGTATTAACTCATCTTCTTCTATTGAAAATATTTTATTAGTTGATAATCTTAAACATAAATTGCTAAACATTAGTCAATTATGTGATAAGTGTTTCAATATTAAATTTGAATATTCTAAGTGTCTCATTAAAGTTCCTACATCTAAAGATGTTATGTTTATAGGAAGTTGAAGTAAAGATGTCTATATCATAAATATTGAATTTGAAAGTGATGAAAAATGCTTATTTAGTTTGAAAATTGATACTTGGCTATGACATAAAAGATTATGTCATGTTAGCATGGACCTTCTATCAAAAATTTCAAAAAAATTCTTTGTTAAAGGATTGCTTAATTTGAAGTTCGAAAATACTAAATTTGTGATGCATGTCAATTTGAAAAACAAGTGAAAACTTGTTTCAAACTTAAGCAATATTCTTCAACTACAAAACATTTACAACTTCTTCACATGGACCTTTTTGGACCTTTTAGAACCGCTAACTTGGGTGGTAAATATTATGCATTCGTCATTGTCGACTACTTTTCTCGATTTACTTGGGTCCTATTTTTAAATCTAAAGGATGAAACTTTGAATACATTTAAATATTTTTTGTAAAAAGGTTTGAAATGAAAAAATGATACTCTATTACAACTATTATAAGTGATTACGGTGGAGAATTTGATAATATCTTTTTTAATAATTTTTGTAATGAAAATGGATAAGAACATAATTTATCGGTTCCTAGAACTCCTCAACAAAATAGTATAGTAGAAAGAAAGAATCGTACATTGCAAGAAATGACAAGAACCATGCTTAATAAAAATAGCTTGCCAAAATACTTTTGGGCCGAAGCCTTTAATACTGCTTGCTACATTATTAATAGATTTTTACTTAGTCGAAAGAAAACTAAAACTCCTTATGAGTTTTGGAAAAATAGAATTCTAATTATCGATTTTTTCAAAGTATTTGGTTGCAAATGTTTTATTTCGAACACAAAAGGAATTTTGATTCAAAATCCAATATTGGAATCTTTCTGGGATATTCATCGACTAGAAAAGTTTATAGAATTTTTAACAAAAGAACTCTAGTCGTTGATGAAAGATCCAGAGAGTTTCACTGTACCTTGCTCTAAAGGAAATTCACATGATTTAAATGCTTTAATTAATTCTGGAACAAGTATTAATCTGATGCCACTATCTATCTACAAGAAATTAGGATTGGATGATCCAAAAGATATATCAATAATCATATAACTGGTTGACAGGATACTCATGCATCCTTATGGAGTGGTAGATGATATTCTCATCAAAGTTGGAGATAACTTATTTCCTGCTGATTTCATCATCCTTGATTAAAATGCTCAACATATGCCATTAATTTTGAGGAGGCAATTTCTAACAACTGCACGAGCATTAGTGGATTTTGAAAATGGTGAATTAATCTTAAATGTGGAAGAAAAATAGCAAAGTTTCACAATGAATGCTCCACTCAAGAAACTACTTGACATTTAGGAATGTCAAAAGACCGATCATTGGCGATTAACAAGAACAAGAAGAAAGAAGGTGTAATCGTTGGGCTGGACAAAATTGGAAATCTTACAATTTGGAGGCTCAAAGATGAATTAAAGAACAACTGCTAGTGCAACTGATGCAAGGCTGAAAACTCTCTTTTCAAGCCACCATAAGTAGCCAAATATCAAAGTCAAACTAATGGCTATAAACAAGCACTTATTATGGATCAACACAATTTTCTTCTCTTTTATTTATTTTGCTTTTAGATATAGGATTAATAATTCTTATTGCTTTTAATAGTATATGGTATATCTTCATTCCCTTATTTCCGTTTAGAGTGTGTTTGAGCCTATTATAAATTCTTCCTTGCTATAATTGATTTTTTTTTTTTCTTGTATGAACATGACATTTGAACACACCGATCTAGGGGAAAAACATAACAAGTGAGCTAGAACTTTCATTTCAATACATCCACCACCTTCAAATATTTATTAAGGGAGTACTTAGTTCCTTTCTTTGCTTTAATTTTCATATGTTGCTTGTTATATTTTTAGACATTAAGGGTAATATCTATTATAAGTTTGCGGATGAAAAAAATTAAGTTTTTATTGGTTTGTGTACCTATTCGAGTGCAAAAAATCTAAAATATTTGAAAAAATAATTACTTTGGTGGGTTTGTGTGGGTTAGATAATTTTACCTACCATGATGCATATAGTTGAAATCATATATTAGATTATAAATTGTGGAAAGGTTGCACGTTTGGTTGATTTAATGCTTATTCATGTAAAACTTGATAATTTTGAGCACACGATTTATGTTTTGCATCATGAAAGAATAATTTGATTCAAAATTTGAATAGATTGAAATTAGTAAACCATAGATACTAAATTTAGATAGCCACTAAATTATACATCCTTAAACCAATTCAAAGATAGTTTGTGGGTGATTGAGCTCTTGTAGGGAGATCTTGAGCATGAATGTGGATTCCATATGTGCTAAATTTTGTGTGGATTTTAAAGGCCAATAAGATGAAAATTAGGTAAAAATATTAAGTTAGAGGTTAGTTTTTTAGAATATGTATTTAATAAGGGGTATTGCACTAATCATTACATGAAACAAAAGAGAAGAAAATATTGTCTCATTGCGAAACTTCTATTCGTAGCCTTTTATGATTCGAGTGATTAATCCTACAAGTGTATCTAAAACATGTTGTAGTCGCCTGACTTGGGAATCATCGACCAAAAGCTCGCTAGAAAGGTTGTTTAGAAAGTTTGATGGAGAGAAGTATGCACATAAAATGAAGAATAAAAAAGAAAAGGAAAAGAAAAAAAAAAGAAGATTATTACATGCATTGATAAAGCCCCAAACACTTATCCGAGATAATTTAAACTTTTGACAATAGATTATTAACTTAGTTCATACTTGGAGGTTGAAATAGTAAAAAATAAGGAGAATCCTCATTTATTGATGGGTTGAGTTGCAATTAGTAAGGTTTAACCAAATTAGAGATGGTGAAGATTAATATATAAATTCAACCTTATATCACACCTTGAGAGAGTTAAATAAATAAGTCTGTGGGTGTGAATCTCACGAGAGGAGAAATGATAAAATTAACTATTTGTTGACCTATGGTTGACGTCTCATTTTGATTATCACTAACAAATTATGTTTATCACTAACAAGTTGACGTTAAGTGTCATTAGCACATATTATTTGATGGCACAAAGTTCAA